>CADDIJ020000747.1:0-209169 GCA_902809745.2 Tetradesmus lagerheimii
GAGGGGGCGGGGGCGCAGTGGGCAGGGGGTTGGGAAGCACTGTTCAACAGAGGTCTGGGGTTGCTATGAAGAGGGTGCTACATGCTGAGCAGTGCTGGCTCCTGCAACGGTGTCACCAGGCTGACGAAACGCTGGCGCCATTGCAGGGGACGTGCCTGCAAGAAGCGTCCTAGGCAGCTGTCATTCAACAGGCGTTGCATCACCTGATTGTTGATCATCAACACCGTTGCTGCCCTCGGACCCTGTCCCACACGCCCTGCCTCACAGCCTGCCTGACATGATCTGCTCCGCCTGCCCTGCCTGCTGCACGTTGTGCCATGCCTGCTGCGCCTGCTGCTGTGGCGCCAGCAGGTGGTGGTGCCAGCAGGCCTGACAGACGCCGAGCTGACGTCAGTGCTGGCGCCATTCGCGGCAGCCAAGTACCTGCACTTCAACGACATCACAGCGGTGCTGCGCTCCTTCGCCAACCCCAACCACAGGATAGAGTACGAGCGCTACCTGGACCAGGTGGTGCAGCCATGGTGTTGCAAGCCTGCAGGCAGCGGGGAGCAGGCAGCAGCGGGTGAGCTTGCCACTGCGGTGCCTGGCTGGGCGATGGTGGATGTGAAGGCGCGACCAGCCAGCAGCGGCAGCAGCAGCGGCAGCAGTCAGAAGCCACGGTAACACTTCTCATTGCGGCAGCAAGCATTTGCTGAAAGAGAGTTTGTTGCCGTTCAGCTTTGGCATGTTGCAGCACTCACAGCTGGGATGGCAAGTCAATGGGCGCCAGCAGCTGTTCACGTGGAGGCCTGGTAGTGGCGGCATGCTGCGCTTGTGCTGGCTGCGGGCTGCTGCTGCTGACCTTGGTGCTGGGGCTGCCAGCTCTTAGAACGTACATAGGTGTGCACAGACATTTGCTTGTATACGTGTGTGCTGCGCGCACGGGCCTCATTGTCGACGCTGTTGAGCCAGCGCATGCACGACAGCGCACGCTGTAGATAGACGGTGAAGGTGATCGTCATTGTGCTTGCTGTCAGCCAGACTGCCTTACTCAACAGGGGTGTGATTGCCGATTCTCGTGTCGTGTCCCTGCATAGTCTCCGGTGTATGTAGTTTTTGTCGTCAATGCATGAACAATTCTGGGGGCAGCTGCAACAGGTTGCCAAGTAGATAGGGGTGTGCTGGGGTCGCACAGCTCACAGAGATGGGCTGCAGCTGTGCCTGTGTATCAACTGTGGCATGTGCTGATCTTGAGTGGTACGCAACTGCTCAGCGGAAGCATGCTGGATGGAATCGCCTGCGACCATGCCAAACGCGTTGTTGCGTCACCAGCACCATGATGCAAATGCAATGAACGGCGCATGGGCCCGGCCGGTCCGCGGATTCAAAAAGCCATGCTGCAGGCCTTGCTGCTGTCTTCCGCTGTGTTCGTGCTGCCGCAAGTTTCCGGCTCCTGCCATGTGGCAGTACTGTGACTGTGGGCATGCCTGCGTGGTGTATGCTGCACAACAGGACTCGTGGGATGTTGCTGTGTGTGTTTGGCAGATGGCAACAGGCTCATTCTCAGCCTCAAGTTTTGCAACCTCAATTGACGGTTGGCAATATATGCTGAGGGGAACAGGCACTGTCACTGCAGCTGTGCTTAGCCGCTACGGTAACCAATTCTGCTTCACGAGGCTCAACGGTTTCAGCGCTACGATTGGACAGCGCCTACAGGTGTGTATCTGACGGTGATGCCTACATGATGAACGGCTTGCCTGCATGGACAGCCCACTCGGAGTACCAGGAGGTCTGGGCGGACCTTCCTGGTCAAGCATTGCACAGAGGTATGACTGTGCTATTACCTGGAGTCCAGGATCCACTTAAAACCGTTCACTATACAGCCTGGCCCGACGTTCAGGCCGCCTGAGGCTCAGACAGTGTCAGGGTTTGGAGCTGCCGCAGCCGGCGGCTGGACTGGACGGCGGCGGCGGATGGCATTGGTGATCATCATGATCAGCCACTGGCATGGCGTCGGACGCCGTCAGGCTGGCGCAGGACCGGGTTAGCTGCAAGCTGCTAGCACCGACCAGTGATTGGTGACCTCGACCCTCAACGAAGTTGTGGCAGCGTAATACCCATTCAGAAATAATCAGCAGTTACTTCTGGGAATGCTGTCAAAAGTGCAAGCTCAAAGCAAGTCACCAGTCATCAGATTGCTTGCAGCAGCTCAACGTATGTGCTTCGTACCAACGCTCTGGTACGTCTCAAGGTGTGACACTCCTAGAAAATACCCGCTCTGACAGACATGCTGCCAGCCTCCCATTGCAAGACGTATCATGCTGCCTCAGAACAGCAGTAACAAGTGCTGCGCACAAAAAAGGTGACACCAATTCGCACGAGGTGCTCGCTAAGTAGATAGTATCCGAATGCCTGTATCGGCACATGATTTGATTGCGTGTGGCCTTGGAGACACTACTGATGACCTATCAGTGTGCTACATGTGCGGCCCTGCCCCCCTCCACAAGTTGGAGCTGGCAAGCTGGACCTTGCACTCAAAACATCAAACCCAAACGGGCAGGGCCTGAGGGTGCTAGCAATGCACATCAGGTTGTTTGCCAGGCACCTGTCATTGGGGTGCCACCTGCCCAGCAGCAGCTAGGTGCAATGCCCAGCATGTGCAACTTATGGCAGTGATGCCTGATGAATAACCCCTGGACCCATGAACAGGTCCTTTTCCCAGCATCGACACTATCAAGCGTGGGCACAAGTACTGGTTTATAACGCCCAAAAGCATTACGCAGCTGACCATAGCCAGACTTTCAAGCACCTGTCAGAATCAAGCCAAGCGTGCAGCAGCTGCAAGCAAGGTCCGCCAATGCAGCAGAAACACGCATTGCAGCTGCCACTAACCGCCGCTCCACCGCACCACCAATGTTGCAGCCGGCTGAGCTGCCACCATCACACCACTCACTCCTGGTCACTCCTTCTCATCGCTGCACCTCATCTCAACCCTCTGTTGTCTCCAGCACCACGTTCACTGGCCTGATCGCATGCTGCATGCAACACAGCCACAGCACGATCACGCCGCCGCTCACACAAGCCCCTGCCTGGCCAGTAGCTGGCTGCCTCCGCATGACACCGCTGCATGCCACAGCAATGCCACCTGCTGCACCCTGCAACTTCAGAAACGGTGTGCTGCAGAACACAACTGCCTTCGGATGCCAATCCACACATGGACACGTGCCCACTTCTGCGGGCACGCCTACAGCCTCTGCCAGCACACCAGCTGTAGCACATGACACCTTCCATGCCACACCCCACCAAGGGCTGCTTGCTCCTCCCGCCCCGCGCCTTTGAGGCACCCACACACGCACACGCGCCACACCCGCACACAGCATCATCTGCACATACTGCTGGCAGACTCAATTGCGTGCATCCAGACCTGATGGCAACTGGATCTGTAGGTGTGCCGGCATGCCTTGTGCACTGCAGACGTGCACACAGCATGCCGCACACAACCACAGCGCCACACCCCATCACACACACCGCCCTCTCATGTGGATGTCACAAAGCCGCGAGCGCTCACCCCTCACACTGCTGCCACTCATCACTTCACACCTTGCCAGCCGCAAACCTCGGCCACGCTGGCAGGCCAACTGCATGCCACAAGTGCACACACCAGGCCGCCACACACGCTGTGACTGCGGGGCAGAAGACCATGCTGTTGTTGCACGGCACTGCCCTCACAGCCTGCCTGTTTGCCAGCTGGCCACTCTGCTCCGTCAACCCTCGGCTTCTCGTTCGCTCAGCTCGATCACGCATTCCCTAGGCAGCTAAAAGCCGCCGCCACACATGCCCAGCCCACGCCAGCACCTGTGCAGCTGTGCGGCTTGCCGGTAGGCCTCATGCCATATGCACCACACACAGCGCCACACACGCGCACACAGATGTGTGCAGGCGTAAACGAACGCTCAGCACCACATGCCGCACGCATCCCTGGTATCAGTGATGCAGCAAATCAGCATGTGGTGTGGCCGTCTTGCAGCACCAGCAGGTCTGCAGGACGAATGTGTGCCTCCATCCGGCCGCACGGCTCCCCTCCACACCGCAACTACATCCAGCAGGGGTGCAAGTCTGACAACGGACACGCACGTAGCACGCGAAACCATGCGAAACAAGCGCCTGCCATTCTGTGCCACACTGCTTGAGCCAATCGGAGATGCAAATGCTGTTGCAAGCACTCATGAAAGGCAATGCAGGGCTATGTCAGCGCACCCGCATCGCCGCCATATCCAATCGTACTTTGCCATGCTGTGCCACCCTTCAGTAGGCTGCTGCTGTGTGCAGCAGTACCTCAGCATGCATAGACCGCTTCACCTGATCAATTGTCTGTATGCAAAACATACATGCAAGAACTCACACATGCCCGTCTACCAAGTACAGTCCACACACCGCTACCTACAGGCCAGCCTTTAATCATACTGATCTACTTTTGAACATAGGGGGCAGTATGGCCTGCGCAGAAAACAGCACAACCCACCAGCTGTACACATTGGAGTGCTGGGTCTGCACGCCACTGCAGACTGCGGCAGTAGCGGATACACGCCACTGTAAGCAGCAAGAGCAAGCTGTGAACTTTCACATGCGCTACGATTGTGCCCAACCTATATGGGTCAGCGTCAACACATCGTGCCAGCCACGCCTGCTACGCAGAGCAGACACAAACACAAGGTGTTCGTGCTGAGCCGAACTGTTCCAGCCCACAACAACGAACCACAGCCAGAAATACCCCAGCAATGCAGAGCAGATGCAGCAGCCCGCAGTTGCAGCCACGGCAAAGGCGGCTGGCCCTGCTTGCCAATCAATGCACCGCTAGCCTACCGCTAGTCTGCACAGGAACGGCCTAGCAGCCGAACAGATGGGCTCGTGCTGTCACTCTTCAGCGGCCAACCGCCGCCAACAGCAGCTGCCAAGGGAGCAGCGCTGCAGCCCACCAGCCCATACGCTATCAGTGCGGAACGGCGCGGGTCAAGGAACCCGAGCACATGCTAGAGGAAGCCACTGCAACACAGTGCTGCCAAATGACGCTGGCTGAAACGCAACTCTAGCCACACACACCATGCATAGTCTGGGAGAGAGACCCATCCAGCTGCTCGACGAGGCCAGCGCCATCGTTCGGCAGTAATGCATAGCAGCAGCAAGGCCATGCAAAGTGTGTGCACACACCTCCCTGCTACAAACTACCACACATCACCAGCTGTATCCACATGCACAGGCAGCATAGGACCCCACCAGTGTGCAGTCAATTGGCATGCCCAACCGTACCAAGCAACACAAGCTGCAGCACCAGCAAGCTGCAGGGCCGGTTCCTCAAACGTGCCTCAGTCCATGCTGGCGCTGGTGGCCCCGCTGCTGCTCCTGCTGCTGTCATCACGCTGCATGCCGCCACCCCTCCCTACACCTGACCGTTCAAACGCATTCAACCCCATCCTGTAATCAGCTGCTGCAGCCAACACGCCACCACCGCCAGCCACATCACCCTCTGCAACACCACCACCAACAGCAGCAGCAGCAGCAGGGGCGCAGAAGCCACCCGAGCCACTCCTGCACAGTGCAGCACCTGCTGCTGCTGCATCCGCATAAGCTGCTGCAGCATCACGGCCCTGCAGCAGACCCGGTGCACCGTCGCTGCAGCAGCCACCCGGGGCGTAGCCAGGGTTCATGTCCATGCCATAGCCGCAGCCGCCACAGTCGCCAGACTCCTGAGGAGCAGCAGACGGCACTGCGTAGCTGCTGCTCAGAGCCCTGTCGCCACATTGACTGCCGCCACGGCTGCAACTGGCTGCTGCTGCTGCTGCTGCTTCACGATCGTCAACAGCCTGGTTCTGCATACACTCCTCGCGCTGCTGCTGCCCTGGGCCAAGTGTCACAGCCATGTCTACAACACGCTCCCGGTCTGCAGCTGCTCCTGCATCTGCAGCCTCAGCAGCAGCTGCTGCCTGCTCCAGCCCTGCCTCAGCCTCCTGCTGAGCCGCTGCTGCCTGCTGCTGCTGCTGTGCCACGAGACCACCATCAGCGCCCTCATCCGCTGCGTCATCTTCAGCCTCTGTCATCACTGACTCACCAGCACCTGCCTCAGCCTCAGTCTTGACAACTGCTGCTGCTGCATCAGCGGCCTCACCGCTGCTGCTGCCACCAGTGCTGCAGGCAGCTGATGTGCTGCCATCATGTGCACCACCCAGCGCTGGCAGGCTGGTGCGGCCCAGGCCGGCAAAGCCAGTCTGGCCCTCACCGCCATTGCCGGTGCCTGTGGGCGGCGACATTGCGCGAGGGGCCCTGCCTGGAGATACCGCTGCTACTGCCGCTGCCGCTGCTGCTGCGAGTGCTGCTGCTGCTGCCACTAGAGCCTGTGGGTCCAAGCCAGCAAGAGGATTGTACAACCCGCCAGCTGCGGCAGCTGCCGCAGCAGCTGCTGCTGCTTCAGCAGCAAGTGCATAGTCCACCATGGGTGGAGGCAGCGGCAGCAGCGCCTCAGCTTCTGCCTGCTGCTGCTGTTGTTGCTGCTGGTACTGCTGGTAGTAGTGTTGGTACTGCTGCTGGTACAGGCGGTACTGCTGGCACTGCGCCTGCCACTGGCGCTGCTCACGCTCCTGCTGCAGAGCGCGTTCATACGCTCGGTCCCGCTGCTGCTGCTGCTCTTGCAGCTGCTGCTGAGCGTCCCGTTGCTGCTGCTGCTCGAGCTCCTGCTGCTGCCTGCATGCCGCCTGTGTGGCTGTGGCTAGGCCAGAAGCTGCTGCCTGTGCTGCTGCTGCTGCTGCTGTTGCCTGGCACAGCCCTTGGTCAGGGTCCCATGATGCCTCAGCCTCGCCCTCAGCATAGCCATGATCAGCAGCCTGGGCACCTGGCGCAGCACCTTGCAGGCTGCTGCCACAGACAGCAGCTACTGCTGCGGTGCTGGCCACGGCAGCCGCCGCGTGCACACTCGCTGCTGGTGCTGCTGCTGCTGGTGCTGCTGCTGCAGTTGGTGCTGGGGGGCCCTGTGCAGTGGAGAGCTGCGGAGGCCGTGTTGCTGCCTCCTGGTCACCTGCTGCAGCAAGGCCTAGCAGCGCAGCAAGCACAGCGCAGACAACAGGGGAACAGGGTCAGCCAGGGGGTTGAGGCTGCATGATTGCTGACAAACACAAGCACGCCTCACATCTCATAACCTCTGCCTTTGCAGCTGACCCTGAATTTGCATGCATGGAGCTGGCGATTGCGTGTGGACGCAGCCTGTAAACGCAGCATGTGGACACCCGCAGCCTCACCTGTGATGCAGCAGCTGCTGCGCAGGTATGTCGCCTCCAGCAAAATGTACTGCAGCAGGTAGTTCTTCACCATCAGCCACATGGGCAGGTTGCCTGGCAGCACCTCGCACCACTCCTCACACAGCAGCAGCAGCCCTGCGTCATCAAAGCGGCGCACCAGGAACAGCAGCTGCAGCCAGCAGGACACAGCAGCAGCGGCAAAGAGGCAGTGATGAGCAGGTGCATCTGAATGCAGAGGCGCTTGCTTGCAGCATACCAGCAGAAATAGCAGCAACAGCAGCAAACAGCCAGCCAGCTAGCAACCGAGCTACGCCTGCTACCACCAACCCCTGGCAGGCTGCAGTTGCAGCAAGCACCAGCATGCACCCTGCTGCTGCCACCCTGCCGCTGCTGCTGCGGGCTGCCTCACCTGGTCTCGTGCGCGCGAGTGCCTCCAGTCAACGATGAAGTCGCGCCGCCACGGCTTGAAGGCATGAGGTGTGGGCTGGAACAGCGGCCCGCTCTCTGCAAGGAGGGAAGTGGCAGCGCAGAGGCGGACACTGCTGTGAGTGGCTGGTGGCACAGCACATGGCTAACACTGGCGGGTAGGCCACAGTTACTGGGTGAACGGCAGACACCACAGGCTTCAAGCAACAGCTGAAGCTGCTATTGAAGTTGCTGGATTGTTGCTGCTGCTGTCGCTGCTGCTGCTGCAGGCATGCCTGTCCTGCAGAGTCGCCCACCTCCCACCAACTGCCGTGTGCCTCACCTGTGCCTGGCTTCTGTATGGCCTGGTTTTGGCAGAAGGCGCGCAGCTGGGCCAGCTTGGGCCCCAGGAAGCGCTGCAGCTCGCCCCATTGCTGCTGGCTGGCGATGTTGTACAGGATCTGCCAGCTGACAGTGCTGGCGCTGCCGTCGGCTGCTGACAGCCGCAGCAGCCATTCTATGTCCTCAGCGCGCTGATTGAAACGCCAATCCCGAACGCCCGTAACGCGAACTGCAGCACACACCAACACACACAGCACGCATGTCAGCAGCGTTGTCAGAGCACTAAGCCTGCTACTGCAATTCGCCATGCGTTATCCACGGCTGCCACAGTAAACCTAGCAAACCTCCATACAGGTTGGTGACCAGTACCTCGCAGCTGCTGATAGTTCATCCTGCCAAGCATGCTATGCAGGGCAAACACTGGACTTGCTGCTGTATGTGCTGCTGCATGTCCTGCAACAGCTGCTGCAGGTTGTGCAACACTCTGGCATCTGCAACAGCACAACCCTCGCAGTACTGCAGCAGAAATGCGCTTGCTAAGCGTCATGTACGCTGTACGCGCACCATCTGAGGGGCTCGCTCCTGGCCCATATAGCACAGGCTGTAGGCACAAAATACGGCACGCACAACAAGATTTGAGTAATCAGAAAACAGTTCACGCACTAACACAGATGTGCTGTGGCGACTGTGCCATAAAGTGCGGAACGAGCAGCAAAGAGCATGCAGTGGAGGAGCCAGCAGCACCAAAACGGCAGATTCCGCTGTACTGTGTATATTAATGTGTCTGTCTCATCACTAACATGATAGCGGCAGCTGTAGTGAGCGACTGGCACCAGCATGCGCACCTGCTCAACACTCTGATTCCGCTTGGCTTGGCGAGCATGCATCAGCCAAAGTTGCCACTCATGTTGTAGGATCTGACCAGGCCCTGGTGGGGCCACTGCTGCTTTCTGACTGCTTTTGGGGTCAGGCCACGAGAGGAAAGCAACAGGATGAAAGGACGTCTTCAAGCACTGGCAGCCAGTCAAACGGTAGGGTGTTACGTTCTATTTCTACCTCGCAATAGTTTGCTGACGAGCGGATGAGGTCGCAAAAAGCAAGCCCACACCCACAGGCTGGTGATGAAACAAGTGTGATGTTCGTGATCTGAATGTTCTTTTGGTATTACAGTTCATTGAAAGACTGTTGAGGGTGCTTGGCGGAGACTGGCCTCATGACCTCGTCGTGCTGAGCATCTCCGTCAACTGTAAAGTAACATCGTCACCCCCTCGTATTCCTTGGTGCTGGCTGCACGAGAAGCGCTGACCTTTGGACTATGTGGTGTTCTTATAAGTCTTGAAATTATAGTGGCTTGTCAGCCGAGTGGCTGGTGGACGTTGTAATTTGAAGGATGAGCGTACCCTGAGACCGGCACAAGCGGTGACCCTGAATTGATACGCAGAGCAAGTCGACAGATCAGCTGAAACGTCTTAATTGAATGGCTTAAACTGCAGAGTCCTTGCGTGCGCAAAGAGTCGTCGGTTACCGATAACCTGCAGCACTGCCAGTGATGATGGCATCATGAGATGAACCGTGTGACCACCTTACCCAACTTAGTTAGTTAGTTACACAGCCTATAGTGTTGGTATCCTTGTCATACAAATTAGTGGTCATGAAGAGAGAAAGAAATTATATTTGTAATTGGGCATGCACTGGATTTCTTCTGCTATGGGGCCAAAACATAGGAGCCAGGTGAGTAGAGCTGGGGTATGGCTTTCTAAACGGGTGTTGAAAAACACCGACAATCCCAGACACTATTGGTCTCACCGAACTGACTATGGTTGGAGCCATAACACGGCCAGGTATGGGGGTGGAAACCAACCGAAAACCCACCATAACACCATATGTTATCCCGTTTGCACAGTCCTGGACATCAATGTTCCTGACATTGTAACACGATGTGGTTGGCAGGACCTGGGAATGACAACTTTCGGGCTGAGATAGTTTGCTGAACAATTCACCACCCTCTCTTTCCCCGTCTCTTTCTACTCTTAGAGAATTAGTCTAATGTGCATATATTGCGCGCTGCACACGACCATGAACTTCCGGCAAGTCCAGTGAACAGTGCTGGCAGGTCACCTCACAGGCTATCCCTACCAACGAAAGGGTATCTTTATCTGCCAAACTGGCAGTGGAATATCCGGATAATCTCTGGTAGAAGCAGGCGAGATTATCCAGCTGCAGTACTGAGATAATCTGCATTACTTGTGGGTTACACTGTCGCTTTTAGATAAAGTCCAGTGGTGGTTATCTTTTAGCAGGATATCCCAAGGACAAAGTCTCATAATCATCATCAAATTACCAGATCAAGCCATAGCATAAAGGATAAAAAGGATAAAGTCTGTATCGTCCCTTGATATCGGAGATTACCTGGCGGTACGCAGCGGATAATCGAGTCTGCGGTATGGCGGGCTCCTGCTGGTATGGCGTCTGTATGGTCACGCAGGCTTCATGCCTGATCTCAGTTCATTGGGAATCACTCTGATGTTACTGTGATCCCTGCACAAGAGTGAACAGCTGCAGCATGTGCAGCCTGCCGCTCAAATCAAAGGCACAATGCAAGAGATGCAACATCCACATGCAATAATATACAGTGCAGCCCTGACGAGCGCACACGAAGCAGTCATGCTCGAACACACAGGCTGGAGCTTCGTCCAATGTTCAAAACAGCAGCCATGCATGCGTGCCACAGTAACAAGTATGCTGCGCTGTGAATGTTGTGACAACAGCGCCATCAGACGCTCTGAAAAAGCAAACCACAATCCGACCTCGTTGCTGCCACACCATCGCTGGTGCCATCACAATCCCATTGCCAAGACCCCCCGCACCCACACACCAGGACACATCATGCCTGCCCAGCAGCCGGTGCGCCATGTACAGGACGCATACATGAAGGAATTGTGACCCTGACCCTACACCTCACCGCTACAACAGGCTGTCTGCCTGCGTGCAGCGCACCGCCCAGCCTGCTTGACCTGTACAACCCTGCTTCGACGCCCTGGCACCATCACCCCCGCATTCTGTACATACTTCTTTGTTGTGAAGTTGCGGCCTTGTCGCTTCCCCAGGACATTGACTTTGCTGCTCCCTGCACGTCTGCCTCCTTGGTGCCTCATTGCCCACACCCGCAACTCCGCGCCAAGCTGTGGCAGCAAAAACAGAATAACAGGATAGCAGGCAGTATAAGCAGCGTCAGCAGCAGGACATGCGTCCGCTGGCAATGACAAAAAGACAACCATGGCACCTGCAGTACCTTTTGAGGACACATGGGCCTGGTTGAGCTGCAGCAGGACAACATTCAGCTGACATGTAGACCCAAAAGGAGCTGTGTGTGCCACATGCTGCTACATTGTGACGGCAATGCACTGGGTCAATGCGGCTGCAGATGTGATGCCACTGCACAAATATTATCGCCATGCTAACAGCATGTTGGGTTGGTTGCCGGTACCAAGCGCTCTGCTACTGCTGCCTGCTAGTGCTGCTGCTGCTACTAGTGCGGTTGCCTGCTACTTGCACAGCTGCCGCTTCGATGCAAAGGACTGCTGGTGCACACTCTCAGTCACGCTCATGAAGCAAGCCGGAACGGGAGCCAGCAAACTGTTTGCAGCAGCCGCATACCTGTTTGATCTTCAGAGTTGGATAGGGTCCCAGTGAGTAGCTGTGCGGACAAGGCTTGGCACCTGCAGTACATTTGAGGGCACGTGGGCCCAGTTGAGCTGCAGCAGGGCAACATTCACCTGGTTTGCGGAATACGCAGGAGCTGTGTGCAACTTGCTGCTACATTGTGCTAGCAATGCACTGGTCCACTGCAGCTGCGGATACTGCGACTCTGTTGCTGCAGCGCCAGTGCACCAACACCAGCGCCGTGCTATACCATGTGTGAGTGGTTGCTGGTACCAAGCGCTCTGCTACTGCTGCCTGCTAGTGCTGCTGCTGCTGATGCTTGCAGAGCTGTTTTTGATGCACATGACTGCTCCGCACACTCCTGGTCACCTTGTGGTAGGCAGGCATTGCTGCAGAACCCCCTTGCCACCATGGTCATGATTGACTCATTGGTTGTCCATCATTGCGGCCGATCTGCAAGGTCACAGGTAACACGCGCACTTGATGAAGGCATGGTTGCTGTTCAGTGCAGATCTCCAGGCAACAGCTGCTGCCCTGCAGCGCCACTGTGCGGGTGCTGCTGCTGACAGCTGCCTGTAGCTGAGGCAAGCGGTGTTGGCTGCTGCAAAGCTGCAGAACACATGGCCTCCTCTATTCACCTGGTCCCTGTAACTGACGCATAACGTTTGCACGGACAAGCGTGCTCCAGATCGCCCACACCAGCTCCTGCTGCTTCACGCCAGGTCAAGTCTGTGATCTCGCCTTCCACCAGGGGTGATCATGTAGTACGATGTCTCACATGCTTTGTTGAAGCTATCGAAAACAACTTCTCAATAGATCAACGGCCGTGTAGCCTGTGCGAGACAGAAGCTGTTAGCGACCTCGAACAGCTCTGTCCAACCTGTGATCGAGCCAAATCACCAGCATATGTTCGGCATAGTATAGCAGGTTGTGTACGTGCCGCTGAAGCAGGCGTATCATACGCCGCGTGTGCGGGGCTGAGTTTGAGTGGTCCTGCTCCTGTCACTGACAATTTTGTCAAAACGTGTGCCACACGTCACGCATTCGTCACACGTGACGAGCATGTTCAGTTCTTTGATATGAAAGTCTGACTGCAGCAGCAGGTAAGTCATCAGGTGGTCCCCAACATGACTTGCTGTCAGCAGTCACTGACTGCCTGGCGGCCAGGCTGACTCAGCCCACAGCTGCCACAGTGTGGCATCTAAGCACAGGTGGAGGTGCTTGGCGTTGTTACATGTCTAGACTTCAAGTTGTGATTGCAGCGGGGGCGACAGTCCCAGGGTTATTACAAGGCGGTCAGCCTCTGCTGCCAGCGGCCCTGTATTGCTGCCACAGTGTCAGACACAGTCGGTGATCCTGTCATTCACTTAGCTGCTCACGCCAACATGACGCAGCACACACATGTTACGTACGTACCAGATCACGTTTTGGCCCGGACGGCTGTGAACCGGCTTATTGCAGGGGATATCAGACCACCTGACCTGCACTATGCCATCATGGCCTGACAGTCAGGCTGACTGCTTCAAGCAGGTTGGACCAGCTGCAAAGAATGCAGCTGTACTGGAAGGCGCATGAGCGCAAGTAAAGCAGATAAACTCCACCCTTTGCACACGTCGCTGGTGACACTGCTGCTGCAAAATCTACCGTAGAGCCGGGCTCATGCACACGCTACTGTCTGAACTGTTGGACTCAGTAATCCTGTCTGAGCTACATCAGAACCAGTCAGGCTGTTAGACTCAGTAATCCTATCTGAGCTACATCAGAACCAGTTAGGCTGGTCTGAATCCTATCTGAAAGTTGCAGTCCCCAGATTGGATGTCAACCCTTAGAGATTGGAGACCCAGAAAAGTCTCTCTCTCAAGAGGCTGTGCACTAGTTTGGCTGCCTCGCCGCAAAGCTCTCTAAAGAGCATCGGACTACGGTTTTGGCTATTTTTGAACACATTCAGTAGGGATCCAGCAAGTTGTTTGGGTGTTGCTGAAAAGTGCACAGATTATGTCCAAGGACAATCCAAGAGCATCTTGATCCTTGGCTGCGCTCGACTATTTCCTCGCCTGTCCGGCCCTCTCGACTGTTTCCACCATCAGTGCACGTTCGCAGTAGACGACACACACGGTAAAACAACCAGTCTCCGGTGCTGCAGCGAAACAACCCACCATTCTGGCCTTCCGCCTCCTACCATATTGCTCTGGCAACGAGGCAAGTTCATTCGGATGCGGATAAACATTCGGAGTTGCAATAGTTGTGGGAGTGCGGGCGTCGGCTGGCTGCTTCAGCCATTCGGACAGTTTTGTTTGTCGTTTGCCCCAGCAGCCATGCAATGCACTAGCCTCTACAGCAGGGCCCAGCATTTTGTCCACCTCATGCCCTTCTACGCCCTGTTTGTATACAGTGGTCCCCCAAGGTCCCATGACGACCTTGGTCCCACTGCCAGGTGGTTTGTTGTGGTACACGTTGTTAACGTATTGATTACCACTTCCCCGGGCTATGGGGACACAGTCCCTCGTTTAGCCAGCGGCTGCGGGGTGCTGGGGTGGTTGCCCACCAATATTGCTGCACCGCCATTGCCTTAAGTGATGATGCTTGTCCACATTCGTATGGCACAGGGTGTCATGGTGCAATGCTTGCCTGCCCTAGCTGATAGCGTGAGACCATTGCAGCAGCAGCAGCAGCAGACTCCAGGCACTGCCATTCCTGGCACGTACACATGCGCAATGTTCCACACGCTCATGGAATGCAAGATTCACTCAACTGTGCAACATGCCAGCTTGTCATCAAGGCATCAGACGTGTCTGCAGTGCCTGAGCTAGCAACTCTGTGACAGCTATGCTTTGCAAGCAGCGCAGCTTCGCTGCAGCAGCGACCCATCAACCAGTGTTCTCACCACACCACCTGCTGCTGCTGTACTGCTGCAACCCAGCCTGCACAACAGCTGCTCCACCACCAACCGGTGTAATTTGCTACTGCTGGCTATCATTGCAGTGCTATGGAAAACCGAGAGGGAACTGTAGGGGAGCCTATTGACCCCAACACAAGCTGCACAGCATGCGGCAGTCAGGACAGCCCTGAAACCGTGCTGATATGTGAGGGGTGCTTCCAAGGACTTCACATGGCATGCTTGGGAATTGCCTGCATCCCTGACGATGACTGGGAGTGCAACAGCTGCACGGCACTCAACCAGCTTGGTGCAGGCAACAACATTGTCCTCGAATGCCCTCAAGCGCTGTACCAGGATGGCCCAGACCCTCACTTGACCCAGGGCCTCTTCAACGCCACCATCCGCAGCATTGAGGCCGCCGAGCGCGATAGCTCCGGCCTTCAGCGGCGCGCACAGCTGGATGTCAGCAATGCCCCCCTGCCTGACTCGCTGAAGTTGTACAGCAAGCGCACGCACAAACCACTGCAAAGGGTGCCAGTGGAGTCGCAGCAGCTGTGTAACCTGCTGTGCGAACAGCCCGGCTTCCAAGCCTGCAGCGTGGTGCTGTGTAGCAGCCGCTATGCCATGTTCGGTAGCTGCGCTGCTGCTGCAGCCCTGGCCAGCGAGGCGTGGCTGGCTGGCGTTGGGGCTGGCCAGGGAGCTGCTAAATACTGGTCTAGCACGCGAGCTCCAGCTGCAGGTGCGACAGAGCAGCGGCAGAAGTAGAGAGGAATGGCAATTGCAGGTCATGGTATTTTGCAACTGAGTTCAGCAAACTCTGGCAGCGTGCAAATGCCAGGTCTTTGACAGAAAGCAGTAGTGTCTGCACCATTGTCAAACAGCACACGCACTGGAGCACCTGCATCCGTGCCAGTGACATGCATCCTGTGTGTTTGTGTCTTGGGATGTATATGCAGAGCAGCTTTACTGACTGTGCTGGCACACCACCAGGTCACGTGGTGCTTTCTTACCTGTTGCTGTACTCATGGTGTGCTGCTGCTCTGTCCAGGGTGATGCCATGCGCGGGGCTACCAACAAGATCAGGCGCAAGGCTGCCCACAAGCGCAAGGTAGATGACGTAGGTGACAAGGCAACTTTGGCTGTAGAACTGGCTCATGTGTGATTGTCATGTCACTTGCAGCGTTTGCTGCTAGCAGTGTGCGAATGCCAGGTCCTTTACAGACACCTGCTACTGCGCCGGTGACCTGCATCATACGGGATGTATACATTGTCAAACAACATCCGTGCCATGCCTCCTTGTGACCTGCCTGCAGGGCACTGACGCCGAGCGCACACCCAAGCGGCAACGCAACAGCAGCAGCACTGCAGCAGCAGCACCCCCTGCACAGCCTGGCAGCAGTGCTGCAGTAGTAGCAATCCCTGCACAGCCTGGCAGCAGCGCTGCAGTAGTAGCAATCCCTGCACAGCCTGGCAGCAGCGCTGCAGCAGCAGCAATCCCTGTGCAGCCTGGCAGCAGCGCTGCAGCAGCAGCATACCCACCGCAGGAGATGCGGATCATGATCGGACAGGTGAGCACGAGAGCGAGAGAGACCTAGGTATGCATGTCAGGTAGACAGTCAGATGGAAGGCCAGCCATGATCATCATTGACAGCAGCGGTGTCAGGATGCTTTTTGTGCATGTGCTGTGATGACAGATAGGATGGCAGCTGCAGAGAATGCATTCTCTCTGGCCGTGGTCTCACACACACATCTATGCTGTCCACTTTTGCATGGTGCTGGGTGTAGGCCACTGGTATGTGCTGCTGCTGCTGCTACTCAGGATCATCAAGACCTGCGCCGCACCATCACCAACATCATCCACGGGAAGGCGTTGCAGTGGGAGCTTAGTCCAGATGCCTTCCGCAACGTAGCACAGAAGCTGTACCCGGACGCAGGCAGGCTTCTCGCGAAGCTGAAGGACAAGGACAGGCAGAAGAACCTGCTAAGCGATGCAGAACAGCTGCTGCATGCTGCAGGCGTGAGCAGCGATGGTGAGATGGGCCGATTTGTCAAAGGACGCGGCAACCTCAAGCATCTGACAGCCTTTTGCAAGGCTGGCCTGCATCAGCTGCCCCTCATGACGGTCATGACGATGACGGAGGGTGATCTTTGCCGCAGGTCAGTGTATCAGCAGCTTGCTGTACGTGTGGGTGACTTCAAAGCAGCAGCTCGAATGTTTACGTGTGGATGGCACATGTTCTGTGACAGCAACCTGACCAGCAAGTGCACCACGACACCGTCGTCATCACAATTCAAGCAGCAGCTACATGCTCAACTGCACAACATGCTGTCTGTAATTGCCGATGGCATGACGCCGACCAAGCGCTGTCGTGCACTGTATCGCGCCGTCGTGCAGTATTGCGACCAGTGAGACCTTATTTTCCAACGAGGGCGCGCGCCAGGCAGGGGACAAGGCCCTGCACCTGACTACAGTCGCGGGGAATGTGTCTTCACTGCGCACAGTTTTCCGCTACGTGTTTGGGCGCAGCATGACCCCAGGCGAGTGTGCTTCACTGCATGCTTTGGCCCCCTCCTGGTTGCATGGAGGTAGCTGCCCTGCCTGCAGTGCTGCTCCCCCTTCATGATGATTCTAATCTGGATGTACTAATGCTGCTGCTGTAGCTGCAGCTCCCCCTTCATGATGATTCTAATCTGGATGTACTGATGCTGCTGCTGTAGCTGCAGCTCCCCCTTCATGATGATTCTGACCTGGATTGTCACGCCTTGACGGCGGCGGCAGAACCTTCTAGAACCTTCTAGAAACTTCCGGTTCCTTCAACCTTACATGGATCTACCGATGCTGCTGCTGCTGCTGCTGCTTTTTCAGGCCAGTCAAGCGACACCTGTGTGCAGGTGGACACCACAGCAGGTCATCAGCGACTGGCTGCAGAGAACCCAATGGGTGTCGACTTCATCAAGATGCTGCTGAGCACCGCGGAGCAAACTGGCAAGCTCAAGAAGTCTGAGCCTGCGCGCACGCTGCAGGTGCCGGGCAAGTGGCTCTTGCACTTCTGCCACGACTTCGCCAGCGTGATGCGAGACTTGGCCAAGATGTCCAAGACGTGAGCGGCAGCCGGTAGACGTTGTTACACCCATCAGCACGTAAAAGTGGACAGCAGTGCCCACATGCTAAAAATGACAACCACTAAAAGAAAGGGCGTCCCTATCACGTTGGTGGACAACCACCCCAGCGCCCGAAGCCGCTGGTAAAACGAGGGGCTATGCCCCCATAGCCCGGGGAAGTGGTAAATCAATACGCTCAAAACGTATGCCACAACAAACCACCTGGCAGTGGGACCAAGGTCGTCATGGGACCTTGGGGGACCACTGTATACAAACAGGGCGTAGAAGGGCATGAGGTGGACTGTCCACAAAATGCTGGGCCCTGCTGTACCACGTGTGTGCATTGCAGAGCGGCCCTGCACACAATCCAAGACACACAACCTGTTTTTTGCGACCCGGTGCAGGCTGCTGCGGCGGCTGCCAAGCTCAGAGGCGGGGGCTGTGTGCATTGCAGGGCGGCCCTGCACGCAATCCAATATGCACACCATGGTTGCATGCAACAAGCTGCTTTGCGCTTTTTCATGCAAATTTGCAGCTCTGTCAACCGGCTAAAATCTTCCAAGCTGGTGGCGGTGCACAAGAAGACCATGACCCTTCTCTCGCAGCTGATCAACCTGCGCTGCACCACGCGCCCCAGCGACCCTTGCCTGATTCAGCTTGTTGTAGGTGCAGTGCTGGGGGTCCTTGAGCCACAAGTCAATAAACGCTTCGCTGACAACTTTGTCACCTTTTTCTGTTTTCTTTAGGACGAGCAAGCGCACACACTGCTGGCTGTCCTTCAGCTCCCTTTGTGGCATCATGTGCATGTCATCCTCGTCAGCTGCACCGCTGTCGTCACCAGACGTGTCCGCCAGCTTGACAAAGATGTGGGGCGTGCGCACCTCAAAGTATGACAGCTCGAAAACTGCCTTGAGGGCAGCATACTCGGGTACAGAAAGGTCAGGGTCTTCAGCCATCGCCCTCAGGGCCATGTCCACAGCGCCAGTGTGTATAAGGCGGGGGGTGCGCTGCGCCAGTGTGGCGTGGTCGGACAGGTGGGTCGTCCAAGGACCCACCAGCTTGCGCTGCCTGCCACACCCCTCAGCCAGGCAGGTGTAGTACATCTTACCATCCATGTGGAGCGTACAGATCACGTTGTTGCTCTTGTGCCGTTTGCTAGGGCAGCCATAGCAGTCCCTACCGCTCTGTTTGTCTGTGACGCAGTACACCCGGTGCAGGTTTCCACGCTGCAAAGTGATTGTGGTTATATCTGTAATACCAGCCTTATTCAGCACTTGCTGCGCCAGCCACAGCGCCCCTTGTGGCGTCAAGAAGCTAAATCCCTTGCTGCCTTTCGATGCAACCTCGTTGTTGTCGCCTTGCATGGTGCTGCGCTTGCCACTGTTGGTGCAGACCGTGTTGCGCATTATGATTTTGCTGCCGATGCCACCACCTGCAATGGCATGGGGCGGGTCGCGAGGCACGAGCTCTGCTGGCAGGGGAGGCGCGGGTTGGCCTGATGGCAGTCGGGACTGCAAATGCTGCACATCTGAGGGCAAGCTGTCCAGCAGGAAGGTCTGCACTGGTGCGTCCAGATGGGTGACGGGCAGCAACGGACGCTCGCCACCTGGCTTGCTCTGGTACATCATGCGGAAGTCGTATTTTGTGCGGTAGACGCTTGGGTCTATGATGTGCTTGCCATGCGTGGGCGTCTCGAGGTCCCTCACTTTGTATTTGGGTTGCAGGCACACTTGCAGCAGTTCAGCCAGTTGTGTTTTTCCCAGTGCAATGGCTGGCCCAGCAGCAGGGCGTATGATCAAGTGGTAGCTGTGCTTGAACTCCCCCTTGCTATTCATGCCACTTGCGTCAGCTACAACAAAATCAGCTGTTGTTAGGCTGACGCCGAACATGTGCCACATGGCTGTGCATATGTCCTGGATGATGCCGTCCCGTGACAGCCAGGGGTATGCCTCCTCCTCATCATCATGTTACCCATTAAGCCATAGCATCAACGCCATCGGCCCCGCGCCCCTCAGGAGCGGAAGAAAGAGGGAGCACTGCTCCATTGTGTTTGCAAATATTACGCACATCCCAAGCTTGACAAGATACTCAGCAATGCTCCTAGATATCACTCGGCACACCCCCCTACTACCCCAAATATCATCAGAAACAAAACGCAACAACTTGGTGGATGCATCAGTCAACGACAACACATTGCGCAATTTTTCAGCGCCGCCAGCAACATCACGCAAAACAGACCGAATTTCATCAAGCATAGTATCCCTCTGAGCAGAAGTAGAGGGATAATCAAACATCAGATGTGACAAAGACTCAACACCCTGACCACAAGCAGGACATGCTGTGTTAGAATCAGCTCTGCTGCCACCATAACGACTGGTACGCCCATGCACGCAAAGACAGCCCATTCGAACACGCATCAGCAACTCAATACCACGCGTTGGCGCACCAGAACACAAAAAGGGCCTAGCCCTTTTAAAACGCATGGTATCAGCATGTGTAGGGTGCACATGCGTGATGTAACGGCTCAAAGTAGAGTGCTGCAGTGATTCACAAACAATTCTGTCTGCATGCAGCTTCCTGATGATGATGATGATGCATGCAGCTTCCTGACCTGACAGTTGATGTGATTCTTGCACGCATTAGCTCGATCAGCCGCCGCCTCAACATCCACACCATACTTGCAAAGCAAACTCTGCACATACTTATGCCAAGGTGTCACCGCAACAGCACCACTAGGGCGCTTCCACTCAGCTGAAAACACCTGATGTGGCAACCGACATTTCTGCATACGCTGAACCCTAAAGTAATACTCCATCGCCCGATGGCGTTGATGCTATGGCTTAATGGGTAACATGATGATGATGATGATGATGATGATGATGATGATGATGATGATGATGATGATGATGATGATGATGATGATGATGATGATGATGATGATGATGATGACTCCATCGCCCTCTGATGAAGCCACATGTGCAATGGCTTCACACCCCATTCAGCCAGAACAAGTGAAGTGCAAGGGCGCTCCTTGCCACAAGGCATTGAGCACTTGATGATGTCAGTCTGCACTTTGTCAATCTGTTGCAGTTGCCTTGCAGTTGACGGAAACCAGACCTCACTGCCATATTCAACAATCGGGCGAACGCATGTAAGCAGAATGATACGCTTTACTTCCACGCTGATGAGCCGGCTCTTCCAAACTGGCATGAGCCCACCCTTCACACGATGCACTTTTGCCAACATCTTCTCAAAGTGCGTATTCCAGTTGCAGGCATTGTTGAACCACAGGCCAAGGTAGCAGTACTCTGATACAACAGGCACAGGCACACCGTTCCAAACGATGCCAGAATCAGCCAACTGGCTGGGCTGTCTAGCTGGTGAGACATGCATGACAGCAGACTTCAAGCTATTCAGCTTGAACCGCCACTTACAACTGTATTCATAAACTGTTGCAGCCACAGCCTGAACCTCAGCCAGAGATCCGCACACAGCAACAAAGTCATCAGCCTGCATGGCTGCCACAACCTGACCAGCAGGTTCGTCACAGGGGCCCATAAGGGTGATTCCAGGGTGCTTTGCATGCACCTCATGCAGCAGATCATCAATGAAGTACAGGTACAGTGTGGGGGAAATAACATCGCCCTCATGCAAACCAAGGTCACATGTGAAGCTCTCAGTGACATGACCTTCGTGAGACACCACACGGCGCGCACCCTGATACAAGTTGTAGAGTACACAGAACATCTTTCCACGCACACCCTTGTCCCACAGCTTTTGAAAGAGCCCATCAAGCCACACTGTTGGGAAAGCCTTATAGGTGTCAACAAACAGCACATAAGAATCCTTCCCCTCAGCTTTCCTCCCACCCAACACCTCACTGAGCACACTCTGGTGGTCAGCACAGCTGCGCTTGGGACGAAAGCCGTTCTGGCTCTCGTGCAGCAGCGGCGTTCCTGCTGCTGTAGCAGCAGTTACACGCTGCTGCTGCTGCTGCTGTTGCTGCTGACGTGCCTGCTGCTGCTGCTGCTGTTGCGCCTGCTGCTGCTGCTGCTGCTGCCGTTGCTGTGTCGTGCCCTCCGCCACTGACTTGCCTTCTGCAAACTTGATGAGGCGCTGGTTGAGAACGCTGGTGTAAAATTTGTAAAGCACGCTAAGCAGGGTGATACCACGGTAGTTGGTGGGGTCTGTCAGGTCACCCTTCTTGGGCATGTTCACAACTGTACCTGGCACCTGGTGCACCTGCTCAAGCTGCCACATCAGATTGCAGTACTGCAGTAACATATCTGCGGCCGTGCTGCCTCCATACTTGAGTAGCTCATTGACAATGCCCTCCTCAGCCGGGTTGCCGGCCTTGCCAGTGCGCAGCCTCTGCAGGCAGTCGGAAACTTCGGCGGCAGTGATGGGCAGGTCCAGCGGGGTGGCAGGGGAGTTAGCAGAGTCTTGCAAATACTGTTGCACATTGGCTGCAACACAAGACATGTGTGCAGCGTCAAACTGGGGGTTGGAGGAAGCAAATGCTGCATGGCTGCCAACGCGCTCATAATGACACTTGAAAGCATCAGCTTTCTCAGCTGGGGTAGATGCCACATGCCCAGATGGATGCTGCATGACGCTGTAAACTGCCTCGCTGACATGCTTAGGGCACAGACGACGCACAAGCTGCCACATGTCTTTCTCTCCAAGCAGGCTGTCATCATTCATGCGATTTGTGTATGCAGAAGTAATGGCATGCTGGCACTGCTCTTTGTACTGCTTCTCTGCTGCTTTGACCAGCTGTGTAGTAGCCTTCTGCTGCTGTTTGTAAGTAGCCCAATCTGCTACAAGCCCTGAGTTCTTGTAGCGCAGGTAAGCCTGCTTCCTGTCCTCCACAGCATCTGTGAGCTCCTGAGTCCACCATGGGAAGGACTTGCCAACCCAAACCCTCTTGTAGCCAAAACTGGCGTTGACAGCATGACGAAGTGCTGCTAGCATCTGCTCGTGCGCTTGCTGCACTGCACTAGTTGCTGTAGTTGAGCCTGCAGAAGCCTGCTGCTGCAAAGCGGTGACCGTGGCTGTGTAGGCTGCACCAAGCTGCGACAGAGCATCCTGATATGCCTCAAGTTCCGCTGACTGCTCCCCATTCTGCAGCCTGAAATCCTTAGGCTGTGCGTTGAGGCGCAGCACAACCTGTTTTGCAGGGCGGCGTACCACAGGCCTGACAATGCGGGCAAACACAGGCAGGTGGTCAGTAGCACCCACAGTATGCGGCCCAACTGTGGCTGTTGGCCTGGCAGCAGCTTGGCAGGGCATGGCAATGTCAGCAGAGGCAAGGGTGAAGTCAATCAAAGAGCCTCGCCTGGTGCCGCCGTGCGACCTGTCACAAGTGATGTGCTGGTGAGGGGAGGTGGGGGCTGTGCGGGCATTCAGTGAGTAGAGGTTGACAGTGTTGAGCAATGAGAGGAGCAGGCGGCCGTTGTCATTGACGGTGCTCTCACCATGCATACCAATACGCTCTGCTGGGCCAGATGCCCGTCCAACCCGTGCATTAAAGTCACCCATCACCAACACAGATCCCCTGCTAGACAGGTACTCCAGGTCCTCCTGCAGCGCTGAGTAAGCAGCACTCCTCACTGATGCAGACTTGCCCATATCAGGCATGTAAACCACCCCAATGAAGAGCTTGCGTGCAACCCCTTGCCCTGGCATCACAAGCCACAACGCTTCGTCGTATTGCTGGTCAGTAAAGTCATACACTTTCACCGCGTTTGCAACAGAGGCATGCACAACAACTGCAACACTGTTTTCCAAGTTGTTGCCACATTCGTACATGTGCGTTATGTCGTTGCATTACCAATGGCGGTAGTAGTGGCAAATATGGGCAGCAACATTGCCCTTTGGGGACAGGATGGGGGTTTGCAGACATGTCAGCTGGTGCCTGTCGGTTGGGCTCATCCATGCTGAAGTGCCAGCTGCATGACTGCTGCTGCAACGCATGCAGTGTGCATCAGCGGTGTATGCTGCATGCAGGTTATCAACACATGCGTGTAATGAGATCAGATCCAGCGCGGCCCCTACCAACGCCAGGGGGGTTTTACTCCCAGTGCTCCCTCTTTCTTCCGCTCCTGTTGGGCGCGGGGCCGATGGCGTTGATGCTATGGCTTAATGGGTAACATGATGATGACTCCCACTGAAAAACCGTTGCTCTCAGGCACTTACTCTGCTGTTTACTCGCGAGTACAGGTGCAAAAAATTGGAGTTACTCGTGCACTTTTTGAGTAACTCGCCTCCTGGAGTAAGTAATCTGCTACTCTTAGAGTAGCTGGGACTCGGAGTAACTCTGACACTGTAGAAAACTCAGGGAGTATTGGCTGCTGAGTCATATGAAAAGCTCCCACTTTGCCTGCCAGCTGGCATGGTCAAGGGTCTGCCTGCACTGGATCTCAACCAGGGCGCAGTGAAGATTGTTGTAGCAGCATACAGGCAGATGACTCGGTGGCTGTACAGCGACAAGATCCTGAGCAGCGAGGAGTTCAAGAAATTCCAGTGTTTTGATTGCAGCAAGGATGCGGCAGGCTCTGTGATCAAGGCATGGAACAGCTTCAATGATTACGTATACGGCAAGCTCGAGGAGCTTGAAGTGATTGAGATTGATGACTGATATATCCCTGTTCACAATGCAGTGGTTTGCTGGCTTGCTGTTTGTTTGTGGATGGCCGCTAAATGCAGCATAGGAAAGGATTGTCTGCACCAGTTTTGTACAGCATGGTGCAACAACACACGTTCCAGAGGAGCACGGGGCCGATGGCGTTGATGCTGTGGCTTGAATGGGTGATATGATGATGATGATGATGATGATGATGATGATGATGATGATGATGATGATGATGATGATGATGATGATGAGCATGGTTTGGCAACACAATAGATGCAAAAGGTTGAGCGGTGAGTCTGATCAATGGCTGTGGTACTATGCAGCTGTGTATTTACAGACCATGTCTGTTTTGTATGCTTTATATTTGTGGAGTATTCTAATGTCTACAGTGGGTGGGTTCACACTCTCGACCAGAACTCTCACTCAGAAGGGCGCGGGGCCGATGGCGTTGATGCTATGGCTTGAATGGGTAACATGATGATGATGATGTATACTCTGTGTATAGATGCTTGCACAACACGTGACAAGTGCAGCAGATGTAGCTGCTGTTGCAGATCAACAACACAGCAGCAACAATACTCCAGCGGTGTAGGTCTATACATTGATGAATATCAAGGGCAACCATCCTGCTTTACTATCTACATGTGCATTGCCATAGTTGACGATCAACATGTACAGCCTCAAGTGCTGTGACGGCAACCATCAGCACACATCTCTCAATACCCACTGCTACTGCTACATATCTACAAAGCTGCTACTGCAGCAGCCACAAGTCATGGGCAACAGCGTACTGCAGTCTGTGGCCTGTACGCTGGTCATCCAGCAAAGAGACCGGACGCACCTCTTCTATGTTGCAGGCATCAAACTTACGTCGTAGGCATCACACAATTGCTAACTATGCTACAGCGTTACGTTATCTTCACTTCCGCAGCAACACAGAGAAGGACTGCACACCTGGCATGTCACAGCAGGCATCAGCACCAGCAACAGCTCAACATGCAACAGCACCAACGCATCACCTGTTGCCTTCACTTTTGGCCTGCCGCTGCCGCCGGTGGTGCTGCCGCCGCTGCTGCTGTTGCTGCTGCCCATCCAAGACCTTCTCTAACACCTGCCACGGCTGCAGCGTCTTGTCACCCACACTGCTGCTGCTGCTGCTGCTGCTGATACCGCTGCTGCTGGTGCTGCTGTTTGCTGCGTCGCTCGCCTCACCAGCTGGCGGAAACACAGCAACCCCATCCATCAGCTGCACCGTTGGCATCGGTACCCGCGCAGCATCCGGGATCCTCCGCCTCAAACCCAGCAGCCACGACAAGAAACCCTGCGGCTGCTGCGCGCGCAGCTTAGCAACCTGCTGGTCTCGCTGCTTCTGCAGCCACTGCTGCAGCTGCTTCAACACGAGGTCGATTGGTTTGGCTCCTCCGTACTGCCGTTCATCGCGGTCCCACGCCTGCGCACAGCCAGGGCTATGCCGCTTTGCGTCTTGCCAGTTTTCCACCGGTTTGATGCCGTAGTTCTGCAGGGTTTGCTTGAGGATCCACACCCAGAGCTGGGGGATGCTCGGGTGGCAGTAGTGGCTGCATTCTTGGCCGTCAAAGTTGACTCTGTGGAACTGCCAGGCAGTGGCACTGGAGTTGTAGACGGGGATGTATGGCAGCTTGTACTTGTTGATCAGGATCTCTCGTGCCATGATGTTGCGCCACGAGCCCTGCACAAGCAATGCATTGCATGATTACTATTTCGTTGGCAACACCGGCACGCAGTTTGCTACAATGTTGTGCAGACATTACGATGTGTAACAACGGCAAGTAGTCTGCTGGTGTGCCTTGCATCTATCAGCAATGAACATGTGGAAAGCGCCATTGATGCAGCACAGCTGAGCAGGCGCCAATGGACGACACAACATGCTGTCTGACGCGGCGGCTGCAGCTGTCGTCCACAAACCAACGCATGATATTACGCTATTTCGGTTTGGATACCTGCAGCCTGCTCGGCTGCGCACCCACCTGCATCACATACTCCGCTCCATGGTGAGGCGGCTGCAGCTATGTGGTGCAGAAACGGCTGTGCATGCAAACCGTATGCATCCGTGTAACCCTGCCGCCTGCTCTGCTCGGAACTCACCTGCATCACATACTCCGCTACTGCATTGCCCGCTTCAGCATGCAGCGCCCCATCCTTGTCCATGCTCAAGCCCTGCACAGGCTGACACGTGAAGGGGCCCTTGCGTGTGTTGATCCACGGCACTTTGTAGTCGCCGTCTGCGGAGTCGAAGTGCTGCTTCGGCGTTTCGAACCAGAACAGGTTCGGGAACTTGTCTTTCGTGTCGGTGTAGAACTGGCCGAGCTGGTGCAGGTTCTCTTTGTACTCTGGCTGCTTGGTTTCGCCGTGCCACAGCCCTGGAAGTGAGGACACAACATGGCAGGGAAATAGAAACAAACAAGCAGATGCAGAGTGTGAAGAGTGTCATCAAGGTGTGGCGCAGAAGCAGGAGTAGTAACATATGTAGTGTGAGCGGCTTGCATTGGAGATGCAGCAGCAAGTATCTAGCCACTTGCCATGAACTGTTCTCAATAGAACTTCACACCATGAACATTCCCCCTTACCGAAGTTCACTACGAAGATGTCGTCAGGGTGAGCCATGCTCTCCTGGAGCAGCGGCAGCACACCAATCTTTGAGCGGTTGCCCGCAATGAACAGATCGCCCTGGATGGCGTGGATCTGCTGCAGCAGCAGCAGCAACAGGCAGGCAGGGTACATTGTTCAGGCACCCCTGTTGAACCACCGCTGCACAGCATCGCTGCAGCTCTCTTCAGCAGTGCTACCTGGGCTAGTGCACACCAACTCTTGCACTGCGCTGGGTTTGACGCCAGCAGCTTTGTTTGAAAGCACACCAACTGCCAAACACAGTGCTGTTGCTGCTGCTGCAAAGACACATATGACAGGTCTTGCTTGTGCGGCATAGGGACTGTCTGCACTGCCATCTGCTGAACATGAAATTATCACTGTAGCTGACGCACTTCCTGCTGCGATTGCCTCATCAACCATATTGTGCGGCAGTTACTGCACCCCACACCGCCAGCTGGTGCAGACAAGCAGGTGCGCTTGATTCCACCACTGCTGCTGCTGGTGGTGGTGGTGCAACAAGCGCACCTAGCAGAGGCGTGTGCGCTGCGGTATGTACCCACAGTGAGCCCTTCCCACAGCCAGAGCGCGGCTGACTGCTGCCCCAGCTGCTACACCGCGTGTACTACAGTAGCTGCCTACTATGATATCTTTTGTTTCTGTTGTCCGCCCGCAACCTCCCAGCTAGACCACAACCCACTATCCTTCACCACTGCTGCTCACCACTGCTACTCACACAACTAGATTCTGCTACAAACAAGCACACCACCAGCTGCTGCTGCTGCACGCACAGCGCACCTGGCAGAGGCGTGTGCGCTGCGGCATGTGCACGCAGTGCGGCTCCCCAAAGCCGGGGATGCTATCCAGCAGGTACATAGCTGTGTAGTTGTTGCTGGCGTGGTACGTGGCCAGGTCCTGGAACTCAAACATGAAGCACTTGATGGCTTTGTACAAGTCCTTGCTCATGGAATCGCTGCAGGGCACACAACATGAGAACATGATTATTTGTGCCGGCAAAGAAGGTTGCAGCACCAGCAGGATGACGGGCCGACTGCTTGCTGATTCTTCAGCTGCATGTGCTTGTGAAGAGCATGGCCTGTAGAGCTGAGTATGTGTGACTGGAGGACATGCTTACTTGTCAGGACTAGTCATTGCTGCTACATTGATCCTGGCTGCAGATCACATACATAGTACACATAGTGAGTAGTGAAGCCTACCTGACTTCATGATTGAGCTCGATAAGCACACATGCTGCTGCGGGTGCTGCTGCATGGTGTCGCTCTGATGCCTACATGATGATGATGCTGCTGCTGCTGCCACAGCAGCAGGCGGAGCCAGCTGCTTGCAACTCACCCAATCACCCAGGTCGTCCTGCCCCGCAGGTAAGGCCACAACTCGCATGGAGTCATAGACAGAAGGTCATGATTGTTCTGCTCAAGCACCCTGCCGATTACTGCATCCACTGTCTGGGAGCTGCACAGTTGGTTGTCCCAAAATGGCACTGCTTTGCTCCCAACACTGAAGCTGCAGAAGTTCCCCCAAAGTCCTTTGCGTTTGCAGTTTATGCAGTCCCGCTTTGTCTGGTTGAAGATGCCCCCAAACAGGTAGGGCCTCTTGGCGCCTGACCGGATATCAACCAGGCTATGCTCCTCATACGTAAACGGACAGGTCACTGTAGCTCCTTCTTCAGGTGATGCTGATGATGAACATTGTATTTGCGCTAGCACCAAGAGGAGCAGCGAGCAGCCCACAGAGGCCCGCCCTTTGCTTCGCGAACTCATGGTGCACGCCTGGCTTTCATGACCTTCAAGCGACGCAAGAGTTTCGCAACAAGCGGCCAGTAAGAACGATTTGTATGGTGTGGCGTGATCAGGCGAGCTTGTCGAATCTGTCTGTGTCACTTGCGTCTTCTCATGCCGATTACCAGCTCGTACAGCAAGCATACATTATCAAAATGGCAGCAAAACTATATATGCAGCACAGACAAGAGGTTGCTATACTCTGGCTCGATGTAACCAGCTAACACGCAAGTCCACAGCAACCACCACCCATCGCCGTGACGCCAAGATGGCCCATCTCCCAGCAGCGGGCTGCTTGCTTGTCCAACTCTGCATCGTGCGTTCTTTGCTTACACGCCCAACGTGCAGCAAGTCCAATGATGGCCAGCCTGACCAGCATGCCTGGCAGCAGGCCTGACACAGCACACACCACATTCTCTTACTCAACCTTCACGGCCCCCAGCGCAATCTGCTGCTTCACAAACATAACCTGGTTCCTAAACTGCTCCGGCAGCGAGTTGATCTGCTCATCAGTCATCGTCTGCACCTGCCGCAGCAGCTGCTGCATTTGGCCAGGGTCCTGCCCACCTAGCGCGCCAGCCACCCCCCCTGAGCCAGGCCCCAGCGGCTGCTGCTGCATCGGCTGCTGCTGCGGCTGCTGCACTGCCATACCCATCTGCATCGGCTGCGCACCGGGCGGCGGCTGCAAGCCCTGCTGCTCCGGCATCGGCTGCATCTGCAGCCCACCCATCGGCTGCTGCTGCATTGGCATCGGCTGCTGCTGCGGAGGCATCTGCATCAGCCCTTGCGGCTGCTGCTGCATTGGCTGCATGGGGAGGCCGCCAAGCTGCTGCTGCGGCACCAGCACTGGCTGCCCTGATGCTGGGTCCACCATCACTACTTGCACGCCTGGGCCGGGGGGTCCTGCAAGCCCCATGGGGCCGCCTGCTCCTCCCCTTGGTGGAGGTGGCGGGGGAGCGCCAGGCCCTCCAGGCACTGCAGCAGCAGCAGTAGTGAGGCAGCTGTTTGCGCTTGTGGTGATGACAGCGCAGGCTGCTGTACCAGACCGAGGCAGCGCAGCACACAGCGCATGCAGAGGAAGAGGATGCTGGCATGCGGTCATCACGACAACATCATGAGCTGCTTGTGCCAGCTGCTGTCAATGCATATCCAGCTGTCAACATAGTTTATCTTCGACTGCAGCACTGCAACCTCATACAAGTTCAGTTATCTGCCGTGTGCACTGCCAGCATGTGCGCTGCAACAGGCCGCATAAATGACTTGATCAGGAGGCACGGCAGACACCGCTTGCTCGATGCGCTGCTGCCTAGCCCTATCAAAATGTATCTTGCTGGCCAAAAAACTGTTGTCCTGCAAGCACGAGTGCGGCTTTCGTCCGCTCCAGTGCGGCGCGAGTCGGTGGTCTTGATGCTATGGCTTGAAACGGGTAACATGGTGATCATGATCCTGCAAGCAGCAGCCACCGGCTCACCTGCCATCCTGCCACCCAGGCCAATGGGCCCCTCCTGGAAGTTGGCTGCTGCTGCTGGCGGTGCACCAAAGCCTGGCGGGCCTGCTGCTGCTGGAGGCGGCTTCACCATGCCTGCATCAGGGAGAGGCAGAGTGCAGGAGGCCCTCAGTGCTCGTGAGTTTGAAGCTCGTGAGCAGAGCGAACAACAGTGGCAGGTGTACCTGCTGCTGGTGGCGGTGGCTTCACAGCGCTGCTCAAGAGGACATAAGGGAGCAGGAGATGGGGCAGGGCAGCCTGGCCTGATGCGCCATCATGAGCCTGCTGCAGCTTGTGCACTGCCATCATAGCAGTGTGGGCAATGGGACCGCGTTGCACAGTTACTTACAGTTACTAGCCTGAGTAGCACTGAGCGCAGCACGCAAGCAGCCTTGTTTGCAGCTGATGCAAGGAGGAGTGCAGCATGTGAGTGGCTGGGCTCTGATAGGTCGTTTTTCTATGGGGTGCTGGTTGTCTGGTCACAGCAAGTTGGCCTGTGCTGGGGCAGGAGTAATGCAACGGTGTTTACAGATTGCTGAATAACAACGTGGCCTGCGCATGCAGCAGAGTGCGGACTCTCCCATCAGGTCCTGCACTCTTGGTGCAAAGCATTGGCCCAAAGGCTGGGGTGCTCTGCTTCGTTGCAGGCTTGCTGCTAGGTGCTGCTCCCTATTATACCGCACCAGGCTGGTTCATCATCATCATCATGTTACACCAGGCTGGTTGTTGCCCATAGTGTGTGGCGCGTGCAATCTCAGACTATAGCAATGGCCAGCCAACGTTTCGAATGTGTGAGCGGCAGTGATCCAGTGTGCAAAACATCAGCAGCTGATAATAAAAATAATCAATCCTTGTAAGCCATACCTTTCAGCAGCTGATGTTGGTGCTCGCAGCTATAGTGGCTACTCCTATGTCAGATGCTTTTGCCTCAGGCACTCATTTCGCTTGCATTGCGCTCAGTGCCTACGGTGGGCAAGTCAACAGAGAAATGTGGGGGATTCAGATGCTTGTTTCAGGGAGCAGTCACTGCAGCTTACAAGGGCATGCGGTAACGGGTTTGCGTGTCATTCACAGCAGAAGATGGGTGCTGTCTGCTCAGTGGAAGCTGGCATGGCGCCTGTGCCTTCAGCGCAACATGTTTAAGCGGCAACTGCGCGACGACTGCCCTGCTTCACGTGTGGTGGTGTGGTGTCGAAAACTAGGCAGCGAGTGATTAGCGGCGTTGGGCCAGCAGCCCCGAGCATGATTCTAGTTCAAGGCCTCTCTGCTGCATGCGTGCTGCTGGTAGGGCCTGGCCATCATGGCGTCCTTCCACCTATGTTGCTGCACCAGCTATGTTGCTGCAATGGCAGGAAGCCGGCCAGAGGCACATTATACGCAGGTCCGCCCTCTGCACACAGTGCTGCAAGCTAGTACCTATTCTGAAGGCCCGTCCCACAGCTTGACACACGAGGTGGACTCAGTGATCCGGCAGACATCCGCATCCGAACGTGAAGTGTAAGTCAGGCGGCGACAGGGGTTCACGTGTCCGTAACCAGAAAGTACAAGCCACGTTGCTGCAGCCACACACTGCAGTCTGCTGTCCAGAACATCCACACATAACAACATGATCCTGTGTCTGCAAGAGCCCAGTGAGTTCCCCTCGCCCGCACATCCAATCATGCTGTACCCAACAATTAGCAATTGTAACAGGTCTGTCACTCGCGCACCGCTACCCCTGCCTCCTGACTCACCCAGCAGCACTTGCGCCTGGAACACTGCCTTGGTCAAGCCGGGCCGCTCGCCAAAGTACTGGCTGGCCGCCTGCCTGTCTCCTCCCAGAAACTCCTTCAGCAGACGCAGGACCTCCCACAGCTCGGGACGGCTCTTGCTCGCAAGCAGCTCATTCAGCTGATCCTGCACGCGACGGTCGCTTGCAGGAGGGCCCCCCAGCATCGCAGTCACCTGCTGCGCAGACTGTGAGGCAGCTGCATAGCCGATCATGCGCGGCTCCCTGCCGCCGCCGCCGCTGCGCTCGCGGTCTGCTGCTGAAGGGCCTGGCCCGCGGTCGTCTGCAGGGCAGCAGCGCAAGGAAGCAACGCAACACCCATCGCACCAGCAGGATGCAACGCAGACATGTCACAGGACAGACGGTGAGTCAACCAAACGATGTGTAGTATGCGCCTGTTGCACTGAGATGAGGCTCGATTCAGGCTGGCTGCTGATGCAACCAATGCTCTGCTGCTGCTCTCACTCCCAAGCAGTCCGAGCTGCTGCTGGTGCATGCCAGTTGCTTGCGCACATGCCGGTGCGCCTCAATCCAGCTGTGTGCGGTCTGCTGCAGACTGCTCGTGTGCGGTTATCGTATCTACTGCTGTGCGTTGCACATATACACCTTTCCTGCAAGCACTGCCAAGCTTCACTTCAAAGCTGCGCAGCTGCAACCTGCATGATGCCTGCACTGCTGCTACACCTGACCGTTATTTGCTGAATCGCTAGCTGTAGGCCTGTATTCCTGCTGGTTTCCTGTCCTTGCCTCCCCCACCATGTGGCGCCGGGTAGCGGCGTGCCTGTACAACGATGCTGTCAGTGCCAGCATACACTCCACCAAAACCGGAAGCACGGCGCTGCATGCAGGCCTGGTGCTTGCTGTTGTCATTGCACTGCCTCGATTCCTTGCAATTCACAGTACAATCCCTGCTATTGCTGCTGCTGCTGCTGCTCGTGCGCTTGCTTGTTGCTTGAATCCCTGCTCTCGCATCAATCAGCAGCTGCTTGCTTAGCGCTGGACGTGCTGCAGCTGTGAGCTGCCTCAGCCAACAACTTGCCTCTGTCGTTGCGCTGGCCCGGCTTGGTAAATTCTTCAGCAAAGTCGATGCGAATGTTGCGCCCATGAAACTCTGTGCCGTTCAAGTTGCGGTGTGCACTCTCTGCTGTCGCCTTGTCATAGTACTCGCAGAACCCAAAGCCCTTTGGCCGTCCGGTTTCCCGATCTGTGATGAGCCTGCAGAGCACCAGCGATACAGGCGCTACAGATGTTGCAGTTGCACAACAGCACACAGGTGTGACAGCATGCAAGGCAGCAACCTGTACTGGCATCTGCAAAGCACGTGCAGCTGTCACTGGACAACCTGCTGCTACTGCTGCATAGCAGCTGAGTCGCAGACGGAAGCACGCTGTGCAGTTGCACCAACCTGTAGAGCTGTAATTGAAGCAGCTTGCTACTGTGGCAGCTGCAGTGCCGCTGCTGCTCACCTCAAGTTCTTGATGGGGCCCACTGTCGCCAGCACCTGCTGTAGTTCTGCCTCCGTAGAATCGAATGAAAGGTTTCCAACTGCGCGGCATAACATGTACGTGGCTCAGAGTTTGGCTGCTGATCAGCCGGTGTCCAGCAGGCAGGCAGCAGCAGCACCCACCCCATATCGTTGAGGTCACAGGTCGCGTGCTAGTCATCGCCATATTGATGATCTCGATAAATAAGACTTACGAAAGCTGATCTATGACAATATGTTCCACAGGCTAGGAGAGCTGTGTTGGAATACGTCGGGTGAGAACGAACAACAGCAAAAGCAAGCTTAAGCTAGAAGCGCGATATCTTATGCTTTAGGGGGATTTACCTGCTGCGTTTGAACAAACCCCGTAACACAGAGGGCCTATCATAACCCTGGCACTGTCACATCGCCCTGTGTGGCTTGATCTTCGTTCCCAGCCGCTACATCGCTTGTTTGTTGTTCAACTGCTCACACCGTTGCCTGACACTGCCAGTGAGCTGCTGTTGGAGTACTTCCTGCTGTTGCTCACAGTCCACCTGTGCATCAAGCTTCCTCAGCCTGCAGCGCTTGAACTGGTGTCGGGCCGCGCCTCGGAACCTTTGAAGAACATCATTCGTACATAGATTGCTCGGCTCACCGCTGAACAGGCAGCATGTCCGAAAACAGCAACCCTCCTGGGAGCATGCAGAGCTGGCCTCTGCTGGTCACACACGCTCTGGAGTATGCAGCAAGGTGGCATAAAGATCAAGAGATCATCTGCAAAACTGTCGAGGGTCCCATCACCATCAGCACCTACGCAGGTGAGACCAAGCACTGAAGCTGATGCCAGCTCAGCATTCCAAACCCCTCAGCCAAGCAGGTTTGCTTGCTACTTGCCAACCCATGACGTGGGGGTTGAGTTCTTCGACTCCAGCAAAAACCGGAGTCTGTTAGCAAAATCATGTGCAGTAGTTACCTGGAGCATGGACACACAGCAATACAGGTGCCAAACCGCAGCATACATATACAACATGTGTACACATGTACAGCCCTTCTGCTGGGTCGCTGTTTCAGCAACACCACAAGCATACAAATGTCAACGTATGCCTCTACCCGCTACGCCCCCCCTGCCTATATCTGCTGAGTCCTGCAGACTTGAACATGCGTGCCAAGCTGTGCGCGCTGGCGCTGCAGAAGCTGGGCATCAAGCAAGGCGATGTGGTGGGCACACTCGCCTGGAACACCACCAGGTGCGCAGCAAAACACAGTACTGCTGTGTGCTGCTCTGTACTGCAAACAGCAGCAGCAGCAGCAGCATTGATTACAGTGCAACTGCATGCACACACTTTAATGTGTGCTTGTGACACGGTCTCGCATCTACCGCCATGAGTCCTGATGCAGGCACCTGCAGGCTTGGTATGGCAGACCGGCATATGTGTCATTCTGCATGCCTGCTACAGCCATTCACGCTCTTTTGCCCCACCAACATGACTACGATTCAGTCAGCTACTTGCACATTCTGCCTTTGAATTGCAGGCACCTGGAGGCCTGGTACGGCACGATGGGCATTGGCGGCATCACGCACACGCTCAACCCGCGCCTCAGCGACAGCGACATCAGCTACATCGCAAACCACGGAGAGGACAGGCTCATCCTGGTGGACGGCACGCTGCTGCCCGTCATCCGCCGCATCGCAAAGGACCTGCCGCTGCTGCAGGCAGTCGTAGTGCTCACTGACAGGTGCGGCAGTGCGGCAGTCGCGCGTTAGTCGTTTCATATGTGTGCGACAGTCGCGCGTCAAGCAACACATATATGGCCGTATCGCAAAGGACTTGCCGCTGCTGCAGGCAGTCGTAGTGCTGACTGACAGGTGCGGCAGCTGCGGCAGTTGTGCGGCAGTTGTGCGGCAGCTGTGCCTCAAGCATCACATATATTTGCGGCAGTCGTGCCTCAAGCATCACATACGTAGAGATGGGTCCAGAATTGGCTTGGCTTAGGTGTTACACAGGTGTTAGAAGGCGCATCTTACGGGTGGCAGGTGCGGCACGCGTGGTCCTGTGTATCCTGTGCTGCACAGAGCTGAGGTGCACGAGGGTGAATTGTGTTTCAGATTTTGTGCAGGCTTTGCAGTGCAGCATCTATCTATCATCACCAGTCCAGGCACGTGTCATTTTGATGCTGTCATCAGCACCGTGCGTGTGTGCTGTTGCTTGCTGCTGCCCTCACCCCACGCCTGTGCTGCTGCTGCTGCTGTACCCCTGCAGGCAGCACATGCCAGACCACGCTGCTGCTGCTGAGCTGTCTGTGCCGGTGCTGTGCTACGAGCAGCTGCTAGACGAGGCTGCCGAGAGTGGCGCGCTGGGCACCTTCAGCTGGCCCAGGCTGCATGAGGACAGTCCTGCAGGGCTCTGCTACACCAGCGGCACAACAGGCAACCCCAAGGTGGGTCGTAGGTTATAATAGAAAGCCCGATGCGTCATAGTTACAGTAGGAAGCCCAATGCGTGGTCTTGCTACAACTGCCTTCCTGGAAGTGATCGCGCCAGTGTTACAACTGAATGTGAATGCGCTACACCAGCGGCACAACAGGCAACCCCAAGGTGGGTCTTGTGTTGCGGTGTAACCTTTCGTGCTGTGATGCTGCAGCCGCCTCCCTGCAGGCCACTTTCACGTTGGTACGGGTGGACATTCAATGTTAGGGTTGCTAGGTGGGCATTCAATGCTAGGGTTGTTCTTCAGTCTTGCTGCTGCCCCGACTTTCAGCTAACAACAGCGTTGACAGCCGTTCTGTGCTCTATAATGCACCCTGTGACACACCTGTAATACACCCTACAACACACCTTGCAACAACCGCTGTAACCTTGTGTGGTGCCTGTGTATTGCGGTGCTTGGGTATTGCATCTCTGCAGGGTGTGCGCTACACGCACCGCTCCAACTTCCTGCACGCGCTGATCACGACCGCGCCTGATGCGCTGGCGCTGTCAGCCGCCTCCACCATCCTCATGGTAGTACCCATGTTCCACGCCAACAGCTGGGGGCTCAACTTCTCAGGTGCGGCGCTGCTGACTGCAGTGGAGTTGGGGTTACAGATAGATGTTGCGTCGTGTCATGTCGTTGTAACTAGCATGCTACTGGAAAATGCCCATGTTTCACGCCAACAGCTGAGACTCAACTTCTCAGGTGCGGCGCCTACAAGGTCAACTGTTCATGTTGATATTTGCTGCAGTGGTTATGCAGTTGCTTCAGGGTCATCAGTTGCTTCTGTGATTGTGCAGTTATGCGTTGCTGGATCCTCCTGCACTGCATGAATCCATCAACCACAAACAGGCCAAGTCCTCTCAGCATGGTTGCCTGGCATAGCAGTTTGGCCATGCTCTGCTCATGATGACCCTGCCCTGTTGTGTTATGTGCTGTGCCTCTGTACAGGCCCCATGGTTGGTGCGCGGCTGGTACTGCCCGGGCCCTACCTAGATGGTGAAAACATCTACCAGCTCATGCACACATTCAAGGTCACCGTCACAGCAGGTGAGCAGTCATCAATGGCAGCAAGCACAGCTTGATGAATCAGGTGCAGCTGAGCGCTTGAGCTGGGGTGATTGACCATGGTAGCTTATGCAAACCTTGAAAGTCACCGTCACTGCAGGTGAGCAGTTGTCATTGGCAGCAAGCACAGCTTGATGAATGAGGTGCAGCTGGTTGCTTCAGCTGGGTTGATTGGCTATGGTAGCTCTCGCACACCTCACAAGCTCTCCGTCGTGGCAATGAGATCTCTAGAGTGCTGCAGACAACTTGTCAATGGTGTGCAGCTGTTAACACGTGTGGCTGCTTCCCCCCTGCTCTCGTAGTCAATGCAGCCGTTGTCAATGTTCTTGTGGAGCGCTTGGTTTTGAAGTGCTGCCTCTGGTGGGGGTCTGCAGCTGTTACCTCTGCATGACGCTTTCATGCCATCGCCCCCAACCTTTGCATGCGTTGGCAACTCTTGGGTGCCCAACCCAGCAAACTCCTGCTGCCGCTGTTGCTGCTGCCGCCGTTGCTGCTGCTGCTGCTGCTGCTGCTGCTGCTGCAGGCGTGCCCACTGTGTGGCTCAACCTGCTGCACCACATGGCCAAGCACAACCTGACGCTGAGCAGCCTGCAGCGCGTGTGCATCGCCGGCAGCGCACCGCCCCGCTCCATGATCGAGGCCCTGGAGAAGTGAGGCACCGCAGGCTGCCATTGCTTGCCTGCACATGTGTTCTTGCTGCATTCGAGATGCCTGTGTGCCTGCCTTCTCGTCTCAGTGGCCAGCTGACATGTGGTGCCCCGCTCCATGATTGAGGCGCTGGAGAAGTGAGGCGCGCCATGCTGCCTTTGCGTGCCTGCCATGTTGCTTTACTTGAGATGCCTGTGTGCCTGCTGCCTTGGGTTGCATGCACATGTTATTGTGCTGACTTGCAATGCCTGTGTGCCTGCTGTCTTCACTTGCCTGCACATGTGATCTGGCTTGAAGTTGAGATGCCTGTGTGCCTGCCTCCTCGTCTCAATGGCCAGCTGACATGTGGTGCCCTGAAACAAGCCGGGCCTAACAACACAGTGCCTAGCTGCCAAGCAATCATGGCATACTCTCAAATATTGTACCTGACAGCAGCTTGTTTGAAAGCATAGCATGGCTTGTGGAGGGGCAGCAAAGCACTCGCCTGCAAAACTGCATTGTTGTTTTGATGGCTGATCGATGCATTGATGGCCTGCAGGCATGGCGTTGACGTGCGGCACCTGTGGGGCATGACGGAGCTGTCACCGCTGGGCTCACTCGGCACGCTCACGTCAGGACAGATGGGAGACGGCCTCACACACGATGAGACCATCACACTCAAGGTGGGAATGCTGTGTGGTGCGTCAGCGTAATCCAGTGAACGTAGTGCGGATGCCGTGCTCACGTCAGGCCAGATGGGAGACGGCCTCACACATGATGAGACAATCACACTCAAGGTGGGCATGCTGTGTGGTGCGTCAGTGTTATCAAATTGGCATAGTGCAGATGCCGCGCTCACGTCAGGCCAGATCGGAGATGGCCTCACACATGATTGCGCTCAAGGTACCACCGATCTCTGGCACATCAACAGCGGCCGCACCCATTTCAAAGAGCAAAGCACACGTCGGCTGCGTTGCTGGCGTGCCTGCTGCCTGGCGCCCCTCCAGCTTGTGCTTGTGCTGTGCCGCCACGCCATGCAGCTAGCTGCAGGCGGAACTCTGCGGCAACTCTGCGGCAAGGCCGATATGCAACTGCTATTGGCCTGAAAGCCTTAGAGCCATATGCAGCTGCTCCCTCCAGCCCTAGAGGCGTAGCTGCCAACACAATGCAACTAGTCAGCTGTTAAAATTGCAGCCTGTTGTGCACATGCCTATTCCAGCAGTGGACAGCCTGCAAATCCCGATGCTGTCTCTGATACCTGCTGGAAGCTTGTAGCTCGCAATTGTTCTGCAATGTTGCGGGTGTAACGGCAGTGCCATTAATGCTAAAACAACAGCCATTTGGTTCTCTGCTGCTTGGTTAACCACAACGATGTGTACTCTTGCTGAACTGTTGATTGCTGTCGCAGGAGGGCCAGGGCCGGCCGCACCTGTTTTGTGACATGCGGCTGGTTGACGATGAGGGCAAGCAGCTGCCAAACGACGGCAAAGCAGTGGGCCACCTGCAGGTTTGTGTCAGTAACAGGATGTTACTTTTAGTAACACGTCCCACTGGGACGTGCACTGCTGGCAGCAGTGCAGCCGGCTGGTTGCCGGTTACAGTCTGCAGGGCCAGAATTATGTTGGATTGGTCTTTCAGTAGCGTTGATGAATGTGGGCTTGCAGAAGGCAGGCATGCAAGGTGTACCAGTGGAGCATTGCTGCTGGAACTGATCGTGCTGTTCTGAATGGTGTTGCCTGCATATTGACTCAATGAGGCGCCACTGCAGAGCATGATACAGTGTTGTGTTGTTGTGTGGTAATTACAAACTTTGCACTGCAGGTGCGTGGGCCGATTGTTGTGGAGCGCTACCACAAGGCGTCAGCGCCAGCAGTAGATGACGCGGGCTGGTTTGCGACTGGCGACGTGGCAAGCATCGATGGGCATGGGCTGATGCGCATTGCTGACAGGTGGGTAGCAGCATTGACCAGCTGAGACATCTAGCAACAGCCAACATCCAGATAGGCCTCTCGCATTGCCTATTTCAGCCATAGTTGGTGTCAGGCAAGACCAGAAACAGAGCTGCCCAAATATGGCAGGTACGCAGCTGCTTATAACAACTGCAGCATCCTTCCTTAGGCATTGTGAGCCACAGCTTTAGGTCGGCCATGTCGAGCAAGGGCCACAGCAGAGCTGGCTGCTGATGTGGAAATACCTGCTTGTTTGCCGGCAACTCCTGTGCTGGTCTCTGCTCTTCACATATGGAGCAAATGCTGCTGTGTTTTCTTCTGATCTCGTCTCGTTTCTTTTGCAGGAGCAAAGACGTGATCAAGTCTGGTGGCGAGTGGATCAGCAGCATCCAGCTGGAGAACGCGTGCATGGGACACCCCAAGGTGATCACAGCAGCAGCGGCAGGTGGTGCAGCAGCACCTGCTATACACATGTGCCAATGATATGAGCGCATTGTGTGTCAGGTTCAGGATCTGCGCCACGAAGCACAGCCCTGTCTGGTCATTACAGTTGTTGGGTGCTCGTTCAGCACACAGGCACGCAATGCTATGGTCACACGCTGCATGTTGCTGTGCCATGTGCTGTGCCAGCCGGACAGCTTGTTGATTGCAGGTCATGCAGTCTGCTGTGCATCATCCCAAGGGGCCGTATGCCAGCTGATGGCTGCAGCTCGTGGCACACGCCTCTGGCCTGCAGGCTGATGCTGATACGTCTGACCTTTCGGCACCATCCGACACTGCTCGCACATGTATCGCTGCTGTTGCTGCTGCGTTGTTGCTGCTGCCTTGGTGTTTGCCTCAGGTGATGGAGGCCGCAGTGGTGGGCATCCCAGATGAGAAGTGGGGGGAGCGCCCGCTGCTGGTGGTGGTGCCACACGCGCACGTGACAGGTGCGGCATACACTGCTGAGCCAGCATGGGACGCCACACGCCACACACATCTAGGCAGGCAGGCAGGCAGGCAGGCTGACCAGCTTGGCAAGCCGGGCGGCAGATCCCCATCAGGCGTGCACATGTTCACTCTGTATGCGAAGCAAAGGGCATGGGCTGTGTGGCCTTGGCTGCCATGTGCATCTAACCCTCTGATCATCACAGCCCTGATCAACATGCTGCTGCCCGCGCAGTCCTGAACAGGCAATGATGATTCGGCGAGCCGTGCATAATGGTCAGACTGAGTGACCTGTTTGACTGACCTTCAGCAATGGCTGCTGTTCACCTGCTGCAGGTGATGAGGCGTTGAGGCGTGAGCTGCTGGCGTACATGGCGGCTCACCCTGCTGTCGCGCGCTATGCTGCGCCAGATGACGTCGTCTTTGTGCCTGAGATACCCCACAACGCCACAGGTGAGCTGCTGTAAATGTGGTTTTGTATGAATCCTGTCTGTTCCAACACCAACCATATTGTGATACTCGGTGGTGTAGCAGTGCATAGTATGTGCATACTGTTGATAAGGGGCAGTACGTCACTGCAGGTTGTGTTACACAATGCTCTGCAGTGATGCGCTGTTACTGGGGGTATGACGGTGTGACTGCACTTCTGCGGCGTGGATGCTGTCTTCTGTATTTGCACATGCCTGGCTGCTGAGTCGCATACTTTCTTTGCTGCCTCATAGTCAGTGCCTTTTTGCGCTGCCTGCAAGCAATGCCTTGAAGGCATTGCTGCTGTGTGCGTGCGCTAGTCTTTCAGTTTGTCAACTACCACGTGACTTGCTTGCTCCCTGCTGTTGTGTCACGCTACCGCGCACTCCCTGCAGGCAAAGTCTCCAAGCTGTCATTGCGCATGATGTTTGAGAACTACAAGCCACCCAAGAGCAAGCTGTGAGGAGACTGTCACACACCCCATCCCGCGGATGCCGTGGAGTTGCCTGCACAGCTGTGCAAAGTAGCGGCAAGTCGCCGACAACTGCTACTGCAGCACAAGTGGCCTGCAGCTCTAGACAGAGATGGGCGCCTCAGTGAGGCACGGCTTCACGTCAACAGTCTCCGGTGATTTGTCTGCTGCTGCGCATGCACCTTATAAGTGTTGATCAAGTACTGCAGCACTGAGGCTGCATCTGTGTGGGGGCTGCTCTATGGTTGTAGCATTGTATCTTTACAACCATGGCAGCATTGTATGTATACATATGTACAAGTATGCTGCTGGCACCAGCTGTGCACGCTTCACCCCAGTTCTGTGAGTAGTAGCAGAAATATGTTATTGTATCTTACAACATTTTGTCGGCACTGGCATGGCTGCTTCATGCAGCCAGCTATGCCATTGCGCCAGGACTACAGGCTGTGGATCATGCATCCGCATGTGTGCTGAACAGATAAGGGTGGGCGCTGGCAGCTGCAGCAGTCCTTCCGGCTGCTTCTTATTCAAAGAGCTAATAGCTTTCTTGCATCGACGCTGGGGCGGGCCTTTGTTGGTGCTCGAGGTGTTACGTTTTATGGTGCATGTCCACTAGATGACTGATTGTTGGAGAATTGCTGAAGGGAGTTCATGGCTCTCTGTCTGCTTGCGCATGCCATTACTACTCATGCTGAGCGGCTGACACGTGCGAAAGGCTACAGTATAGCCTGTGGCGTATGCACGGTTTAGGGCGCATGCCATTGAGCTGAGGACAGCCGTGTTGCAGAAGGGGACAAAGCAAAGCGCTGCCATTGAAGGCATGCTGCTTTGCGTTGCCGCTATGTTTTGGAACGGCGGCAGGCATGCACACTAGCGAGGACTCACATGGTGGCTCCGTTGTATGTTTGATCCACATGGTGTGCAAGTAAAGCGCACCAAGCAGCTTGACAGTGCCGCATCCTGCTCTTTGGCAAAGACTAACCGGCAGGAAGCAAACTGAGTTTTCATATGTGATGTTACCTTGCGTTTGCTGTGGCCCACAGCCGGCGGCTGTTATGTTGTGTTGGTCTCTTTTCCAGGACATCGCAAGTGTTTCAAGTGCCAGATCACGGCGCTGCTGCGCTGAGGTTAGCAAAATGTATCAAGGGTTCGTCACTACGACAGTGTGCATAGCTGGCTAGCATATGAACCACCATCATGCATCCATGGCTGCTGCAGTGCCTCGAGCCAGGCTGGCATGTACAGGCAGCTGTTTACATGTGAAAGAGAATTCGTACTTCAAGTTGGTATGGTATCAGCCACGTGTATCAGAACCAATATTGGGCCTCCTCGGCTGTTCACCTCAGCTGTGCTGCCCTGCGTGCCCGTTCATGTCTTGGGTCGAGTGCGGCTGCCGCTGCGGCAGCAGCAGTTTGAGCACGCCCTGACCGCCGCCCTGTAATGCCACCTGCACTTGTTGAGGCATGTCGGCGTTTGAATGCTGTGGTGTTGTCGTGGCAGCGCCCTGGCGCACTTGGTGCAGTGCTCCTGGCACTGCCACCTGGCAGAACGTGCTAGCGCGCCCTGTTGTGGGACACGTGGCGGAAGACGAAGGTTGTAACAGAATGTTAGCTCTTCGATGAGGTATATATATGTTGAACCTTCTGAAAATACTATATTACACGTGCTACTTGGCTTTATATGGCGTCGTCCCGTGCCTGCAGGTGGGTGGGCGCGAGGAGTACGTGCCTGAAGTTCACGACATGGAGCAGCGTGCAGTCCAGATTGCACAACGCTGCCTCCAAAGCGTCAAAAAGATTCAATCAAACTAACAACTGCTATGTCTATTGTCGTTTCTTTGCTCTGCAGAGAGAGTTGACAGTCCACGAAGACTGAGGCAGGTGCGTTCAAGTAAAACCAGGCAAGCGGTGATCAGCGAGGCATGTTCTATACATTGAAACGTTTGTATCTGGTGTGTCTGTGCTGTTCAGCGACTGTTGTACTGCAGCAGCAGCTGAGACTGTCTCAGACATACTACGCGCACTGTCGAGCTTTCACCTACGCTCAGCCTCAGTTAGCAATACACATACTGTTTTCGCTTGCAGATTCGCCGAAACCCATCCGCGTCCTGACCAGCCAGAGAAGCCCTTCCTGCAGCTGCGCAGTCGACACCATGAAGCTTTCTGTGCCCATTGTGGTCCTAGCTCTGGCCTTGTGCCACGGCAGCGTCCTGGCAAATGACCTTCAGCTGACCGTCAAGGTCTTCGGCTGCAATGGAGAGTGAGTTGCGTTGTAGAACTTGCTGCTACTGTACTGCTTCGAGGTACCCACCTGCTGCTCAGGGCAGGCTCATCTGCTTGTGAAACTGCTGCCAAACAGCCTGCTGCTGAAAAGCATACTCGCCCAATGAGTGCATGGAGTGAGTCCTGCAACCAGCAATTAGTCACAGAGTTGCCTGCTACCCCTACTGCACTCATCGACCTCCTTGAGTGTCAATCAACAGCAGGCTGAAGGTGAGTCTGCCTGCCTGTCTGCCGCTGCTCCTGCTGCTGTACATGCCCCCCCTACCACCTCTCCCTGCTACCCACCCCGCTCCTCTTTATTCCAGGGTGCTGCCCAATGCTGACATGCGCATCTCAGGCTGCGTTGATGACGGCCTGACAGGGCCAGGCTCGATTGGCATCACCGCCAAGACCAACGCCTCAGGCATCGCGTGGTTCAAAGAGCACAAGGAGAACAGCATCCAGTACTGCTGGTGAGTTGAGGAGCAGAGTCTGGGGCACTAGTGTACTAACAGAGCATGGTATGCTGCCATGGTGTGACCGGGCATGCAGTCAACTGTTGCTCAGCTGGCTGCCATGGTGTGACCGGGCATGCAGTCAACTGTTGCTCAGCTGGCTGCTCCCCAATGGGGGCACTACTCAGTGAGATGCAGTGCAGCTGTACTGCAATACAGGCTGTGTGCCGCCGAACTCGTATCCATGGCGTCATCAGAGGGATGCTAGCTGTGGAACTGTCCTGAACACAGTGCTTGCTCCTGGTGTCTGCTGCATTCTGCAGGGGCTCTGCTGAGCAGAAGTGCAAGATTGAAGTTGTTGGTGGCGTGGGCAGCCTGACATACTCCACCCTGGTGAGCCCAACACTGCTACACTACACTTTAGCCTCAAGTTGATGCTTGCTAGCACTGCTACACATTACACTATCAACCGGCCAGCTGGCTGACCGGCGCCGCTGCTGATTGCCCCCTGCATGGAGTTTGCATAGCTCTGTTGCTGCATACATGGTATAGAGCCTCTTGTTGGGCTCAGCTACGGGCCTGTTAGCGAGCCAGCACACCTAAGCGTACGTTAGGCCAGCAAGGCACCCTGCATAATACAGCTCACAACTGCTGCCTGCTGCCTTAATCCCAACTCCTGCCCTCCACCTGCAGGGTCTCGTGTACACCTCCCCCACCGCTGCCCCTGAGTTGGTGTCTCCCCGCGAGTGGCTGTGCAAGGCCAAGGGCTGCTGCAAGCCCTGCGCACCCAACAACGCCCAGGGGGCCTCATGCACCAAGTTCATCGACTACGGCATGCTCGAGTTCAGGCCCACAGGTGGGTGCCGCAGTGTCTTTAGTGACATGTGGAACCTCGTATCATGTCCGGTAGCGTCCAGGCGTCGTGTGGGGTATCACTAATTACCATACATCCACACATATGGTACTGTTGTAGTGCATATAGGCTAGACAGCCACTGTCAGGCATGCGCCAAAACCCCTGAACCCACCGCGTGAGTCGGAGTGCACCGCACACCTCTTCGTGCTTGCTGCCTACATCACAACTGCCTGACCACTGCCCACAGCCGCTGCCTGTGCCACACCACACTCCCCTGCCTGATACCAACATTCACTCCTGCAGGCGGCTGCCCACCCAAGTGCTGCCCTGATGAATGCACTGCCCAGATCCTCTTCCAGTTTGGCAAGTTCCACAAGAAGCTGTCGGTGAAGGGCACCTGCTCCGGCAGGCTTGCTGCTCTGCGCGACAAGCCCTTCAAGTTTTCAATGCGCAACATGTTATCCGTGAATGACAATGACGTCATTGAGGCAGCCGCCACGGGTAAGGAGCTTGAAGGCATTCCCGAGGACTTGTTGAGTGCTGCAGCTTTTTTGAATGATGATGGCACCCTTGTTGACTCACCGAGTGTCGACACAACAGTTGCAACTGTGTCGGCAACTGAGGGAGCTGCGGCAGCACCTGCTGCTGGTGTTGATGCAAGTTCCAGCAGGCGCCTGAAGACATGGGGTCGTCACAATGACAAGGATGAAAAGGATATTGACAAGGATAATGACAAGGATTATGATAAAGAGTGTCCTCGCGGCTGGTTGAACAGCAAGAGGAACTGTGATGTGACTGGTTGTGGCACATGCTGTGTGCGTATCAGCAAGCAGGCTAGCCACTGAGCTGCAAAACATGTAGAAACTCTGCATTCAGGCAGCGGTATCAATGAGATGGGGGTTGGCTGGTGCCCGTTTGTGTCCCTTGATGACATGTCTGCACGCATAACATCAGTGCCTCAAGCAAAGATTAAACAAATACTATTTGCTCATGATGATGAACCGCAGCTGTTGAAGTGTTTGGGATGAACGTGCATGGGATCAACTGTGTGAGTTCTGGTTTGGTATTTACGGGCAGGTTGCTTCGGCCTGTGGCGAGCAGGCTGCTTATTTGCATCATGCGGTGAGAGTACATGCATGGTGTTGGGGGACGAACAGCCTGGTACAGCAGACCGTCTTTCCCGGACAGTATGGCATATATACATCAGGCGATCTGTTGACAGAATGGGTGCTGAGATGCACTCCTGCAGCTGATCAGAGAGTATGTGTCAGATGATTGGTGTGGCTCTGTTTGAAGATGCTATTTTAGAGAGTGGAAGTTACACGTAGGCCGTTCGCCATCTCAGATGGCATGCACCACACAAAGTGAACGCAATCTTGCGCCAAAAAGGGAGATTGAAGCAACTTGAAGCCAAAATAGTCCTAGACTCTCGATCAGGATTGTATAAGGCATAAGCTGGCACACCTAAAAGTGTGCTTTGAAACACCATAAAAGCGGGAGTAAACTGGCTAAAGCCAACATGAGCGCAATCCAATGGCACAACACAATGGATGCGATGCTAGTTGCACCAGAGATCATCCATATCAACCACTCCTCAAAAGTTGCGTCATCTCAACAGACACCACCACCTGACATCACCATGCGCCAAATGTTCACTTCCCAAACCTCCACACTGCGCCACTGCTACTAAGCCTAGCTGCCAGGCACCTCCGCTGGCAGCGGTGGCACCTCTTCCCAGCTGCCCCGACGGCCATCTGCACCACCACGGCAGCCAGCGCATCAGTGTGGCACGCGACCACCGGGTGCGCACGCCCTGCTGCTGCAGCTCACGCCGCAGTTGCTGCATAGCCTTTCGCTGCTGCCGCTCCTCTGCACTGAGCATTGCGTCAACATAAATGCTGTGACCAGCCTGCCGCAGGTTGCTGCGGATTTGCATCAGCGTGCATCAGGCAATCTGCCTGCGGCCAAGCATGCTGGTGGGTTTTGAGCTGCAAAAAGGCTTTGCATGCTGATCACCTGCTTAGCACGGAGCTTGTTTGTAATAATAATAATAATCAATCCTTGTAAGCCATACCTTTCGGCATCGGCAACCGCGCCTCACCCACTGGGGAGGCGGAAAGCAGACTGATTATTCTCTCTATTTTCGGTGTAAGGTAGACCACCCAGACCCTTGGAGCTTGTTTGTATAATGAGCGAGACGTCTATCGGCACTGCCGTGGCACGCATTGCTACTGCCACCGTGACAGACTGCATACTATGTAGTACCTCACTGCAATGCGCTTGGTACGTTTTCTTTTGTTCAGCAGAGCTTTTGCCGCTGTGAGTTCCAAGCGGCTCGTTCATAAGCATTGAATGCTATGGCAGTTGCATCACTTGTTTCCGCAGCAGTTTCTGTAGCAGCTGTGGCATGGTGAGGAGACAGCTTCTTCGCCTGATGATCACATTTGCTCCTTGGCGGCAGCCGCTGCCACAGGAGGCTCATGCTTTTACCGCCACTTTTGGCATGTGACATTGACAGGTCACCTTTCAATGCGGTGATGTCGGGCTGATAAGAAATAAGGCAGTTGAGAACATCAAAGGGGCTGCAACACGAGGACGGCAGGGAAGCAGAGTTTCGCGTGCTGTACCTGCTTTGCATGCTGGTTTCCCGGCGCCAACTCACTCTTTGCATGGCACGTTTGTTACCACGTACACACGGCAGCCAATATTGTGCTATGCAAACTGCCGACTGCCGTGGTGAGACTCCACTGCACACTAATGCAACACATGCAGGCAGCCTACCTGCAGAGCCTGCACACCAAAACAAACAACTGTACCGCCTCAGTGACGCTGTCAAAGCCACGCTTATGGCATCTTGACAGCACGTATCACTCACAACAGCAGCTAAGCCGAGCGACTGTTGATAGTCGAGCAACAGTACAAATCAGCAAGCTTGCGAAAACAAGACCACAGAACAAGGGCACCATCAGCACTGCATGTGCTGCACAGCTCAGGATAGAAGCACCACGCAGTCAGCTTTGATATGTAACGATCTGGCAGCTGCAGGCAGCAACAGCTGCAGGCCAGCATGACACGCGCCCGCGTCCCCACGGCAGCAATCAATCAAAGACCATGCACACTGAGCTGCCAACACGGCTCATGACTCTCAATGCGCATGCAGACAACCGCGTCCACGACAGATCAATCACTGCTGGCAACTTGCCACCTTTTGAATAGGTTCCAGTCCTTGTGCGCCAGGCTGCGTGCTTGGAGCAGGCAGGATGTTACAGGCAGCCCTGCTGCTGATGGCCAGTTGCTGAGCGCTGCTCTTCTCATTCATCATCATAGGTGCAATCCAGCACCATGGGATTGTACTGCGCGATGAACTCCGACGCCCGCAGGCCCACTTTCAGGTCGACCTCGCCAGCACCAATGAAGAAGAAGTCGGGCTCAAGCTGGGCAATCCTGCGACGCAGCAGCAGGATGTGAAGTGTTATAAGACACAATATGACACGGCACGCATGTGTGGTGAGGCACAGTACAGCACAGGGCACTGCCAAGCACTATAGTGGCGTTACAATAGCAACTGGCAGCATTGGTGGCAAGCTGTTGGCTGAAAGTCACTGTGCAACCTTATGTGCATCCATCAATATGCCGCATGCTGGTCGCACCGCTCACGCTACATTCTAGCTGAACTCGCGCCACTCTGGATGCTTCTGCAACAATCACACACCTGTGACTGAGGATGATTGGCAGCGGCCTCTTGATGCCGATCGGGCTGACCGCATTGTGCTCATAGCCTGACAGCCCATCAGACACGTCCTCTGGGCACAGCCGCATGTTGAAGTACTGCTTGCCGATGCGCCCACCGTTGAGCTTGTGGATGATGTTCTTCAGCTTGTCAGCATTGAGGCGTGCCGTGTACTGCATGCAGCACAAACCACAGTGAGGTTGAGTGTTGTAACCCAATGTTCGGACGTACACACCATGCGTCTGGCATGTACTGGCCCCCTGTGTATACCGTTCCTCTGCGCTCCTCAATCTGCCGCGGCCAGTCCAGCCTGCAGCACGCGGGGCGGGCAGCACTCAGGTGTGCATACAACGCAGGCCTACGGTAGAGTCCGTCTGCTGGCGGTGTGTCAAGCAGCCGCATGGATGACTGAATGAGCTACGCGTGGTGTGTTCCACATAACACCCGAAGGGGGCATGTGTGACGATGAGGAAGCCTCAGGCGCCTCCAAACCTCCCAACAACAAGCAGCGTCATGTACCTGCACGATGACCACGTAGTACTTGCTGTTGTTGGGGTCCTCCCACCCCTGTACGCTGGGGTGCGCCTTGGTGTTCTCCATGATGATGCTCTTGCACAGGTGGTCAGTGGACGCAGCAGCCAGGCAGCCCTGCCGCCACTCCAGTGGCCGCTCATAGTAGTCCCCAGGCACCCGCACAAACCTGCACCAGCAAACCCATGTTTGGTCACGATCCCAGGGCACCTACAAACCACTCGAGAGGCTTATTATCCCCAGGCACGAACGTGTGCTGGCAAAACATCCTTCACAAGTTTGCTTTTTGAGCTGTGCGCTGGCACGGTCAGCCAGAGCTAGCGCCGCCAGGCTGGCCGCCTCCTAGCCTGGCATGCACATCCACAGCAGCCCATGGTGCTATCTGATATCGTGCTTATTTAGACATATGTATGTTGGACACATTTGTAAAATGTGATGCTGGTGCAGTGGCGTGCTGGAGGGCTGCTGTGCAGCTGCCAGATTGCACATCGCCTACATGCTTTTGCTCCAATACGGCACCCATGTTCTGCATCCTTTACATAACACATCAATACCTAATGCAGCAGATAGTTTGACTGTTACAACCTGCAGGCACACCCACCTGAAGTCTGAAAAGCCTTTGTCAAACAGCTCCTGAGCCAGCCGCGCCTGGATGGGGCTGGCATCAAGCTGAGCTGCCTCGTACGCAGCTTGGCGGCTGGCTGCTGCTGCTGCTTCGGCTGCTGCAGCATCTAGCGCTGGCGGCTGGGCGTCGGATGGGGCCTGCAATGCACACGCACAGGCAGCATGTCCTGGCTGCGTCAGGGTGGGGCACATTCACCAGAGTGGCGGTTGGGTGCATGAAACTGGCAGGTTAGCAATGCGCCCGCCATTTAACAGGCTGGCAGTGCAAGGGGCACATGGCTGTCAACTAGGGGCGGGTTGCTGATGTTGAGCGTTTAAACTGGTGTGCCTTGCTGGCGAGTGTGGCACTGGTGACAGGCTCCTGTCATGGGATATCTGTGGAACAGGTGCTGCGATCGAGCCTTACCTGGCTGAGTGCCTGCTCTACTGCATTGATACGGTCGCTGATCACCCTGAAGCGAAGGAACAAATCTGCAGCTGCCTCCACTGCCTGAATGCGCTGCTGCAAAGCCTGGAACCGGGCCAGCAGCTGGTCCTGTGTCGGTAGGCCTCCAGTTTCAGCCATGCTGCTTGCTTTCAAGCTTAGTGCATGATCCCGAAGTCAGTTGCGTGAAGTGCAGACCTCTTGCGGTTCAAGTGTGCAAAGTAACACAGTAACCCCAACGCCAAGACCTACGCCCCGCCCATGGCAACTTCGGGTTGCCAAGTTCTCCTGCACAGTTCATTGTCACCATTCGTGCGCAGTAAGCAGCACTGTGCGGCTGCTGTATTGGCTTAACTCAGCAAAGCTTTGAAGCGATTACCACTTGGCTTGCTTTTGGTTGTTTTCTTGCGTGATCATCGTTGTAGGTCGTTCATTTAAAGGCCATTGCCTGCTGAACTTTTGCAGCGGAGACAGCGGAGCAGAGGAGCAGCGTGTGGAGGAGGTAAGCAAAGTTCTGCGGCGCCTTGCATCGCGTTATAGATAAAACTAGTATGGGTGTTACTGAGCTAAAGTGCAGCCGTCGAGTCAGAAATTGCCTGATTCTGTACGCTTGTAAGCGCAACGCCAATGAAATAGCGCAGCACCCAGGGCATCTGCTGAGCGTCTGCATCATATTATTACGTTTCAACGCAGTTTCTTGCACTCAACCCTGGCGAGGCCAGGGCTCTGAGGGCTAGTTGCGCTTGATGCACGGTGCCCACCACAGAGGAGCTGGTTGGCACTACGGTTTCCACCCTCAGCAGCAGACGATTGATGAGAACGAAGAGACGTCTGTACCTTCGTTGAAGGTGCGTGCATGGTGCTTGGGTGAGAGGTAGGGCCTCGACTGGGAACTCGGCAAGCAAGTTGGCTTTTGAGCAGCCTGTGCATACCAGGACCAGCACTCGTGTGTCATTCAACCATTGAAACTTGTTAATAATAGCTTATGTGCCTGCCACGTGCTGCCGCAGCTGCCACGGGAGGGACCGCGCGCCATATCAGCCAACCAACCCACAACAGCAACTGACCTTTATTCTGACAGCAAGCTGGCGCTGGTTGACAGTGCTTCTTCAGCGCATGGGCACCACTTCGCGGGTGAGCTTGCCAGGAGCAGCATGCACATGCAGGCAGCATCAGCATATGCATTTGGCATCTGCCGCAGGTTGCGGCGCTGATGCCCGCATTCATCGTCCCACCACCCTGACAGCACAAGCAATCGAAGCCTGCAGACTTAGCCTGCACCTTCAGCAAATGGCACATCTCATTATTGCAATGCGCAGATGCTCATCCCTTCTACGACATTGACCCTGCATGTGACCATTGCGTTCTCATTCCTGCAGGTGGTGCAGCTGAAGACGCAGAACAAATGGAGGCGATGGATCTAGCAGCGCTGGGGAGGTGCGTTACACACAGCTGCAAGTTTATCCTGCAAGAAGAGTGCAGCAGCCAGATTGGGGCGGCAAGCAGCCGCACAGCTCACAAGCAGTCTGGCAGGCTCCGCGTGTTTTCCTGCAGCAGACATGCATGATAACGTCAAAGAGCATGTCGCAACCTGTGCAGGTGCTAGTCCGTCACTGCATAGTTGCCCGCAAAGAATTCACCAGCCACTGCATCTGCAGCTCGGTCCTGACAGGTTGCTCCTGTCCGGCTCACCTGTTTCGCACCCTTCATGTGCATTGCAGGCTGCTGCCAGACCTTGATGGCGATTGTGAGCAGCAGCCATCGTCCTCAGGCAGACCACCCGCAGCTGCAAGCAGCATGGCAGCAGCAGCAGCAGCAGGCGCTCCAGGTTCAGGCAGGGGCGGCATGCGACGCCGCGTCGGCAGCACAGCTAGCGTCGAGGAGGATATCTTCTCCTCTGTTGGTGGCCTGGAGCTGGGCCATGATCTGTCAGGCCCTGATGCAGCAGGCAGCGCAGCAGCAGCGGCTGCAGCAGAGCAGCTGCTTGCAGGAGCCAGCAGTGCAGCTGCAGGAAGCTTGAGCATGCCCAGTGTGGCATCTCTGGCGGACTTGGCGCCGGTCGACACACCTTCTCGCACACTTTTTGTGCAGAATGTGGCAGTGGATGTGCCAGATGATGAGCTGCGGCAGTTGTTCAGCTCCCACGGAGATCTGCGCACGCTGTACACTGCCTGCAAGGCCCGCGGCCTGGTCATCGTCGGGTACTTTGACCTGCGCTCAGCTATCGCTGCTGCGACGCAGCTCTCAGGCTATCCCCTGGCTGGGCGGCATTTGGAGGTTGCGTTCTCTGCGCCCAAGAAGGGAGAGACCAACCAGGTCAACCAGGTGGGTAGGGTGGTCAGATGGTCAGATGTGGGGGCTGCCCAGGGGGGTTGCTAGGCCATGATGGTATGAGTGCGCTCCAAGATGACTGCTCTCGTGTCACTGCTGAACAGATATGCCTGCATCCAGGCTCATTGCTCTATGCACTGCATCTGCTCGCCGTGCTTTGCTTGACATTGTTGAGTGGCTGTCACCTCTACCTGGCACGTCCTGCGGTTGCCTACTTGTTGTGCCTGCAGGGCGTGGTGGTGATGTACAACCTGGACCCTGACACCACCGCACTACATGTGCTCACCTTACTTGCCTGACAGTGTTTGGTAGCTGCTAACCGCCTTCATCATTCGATTGCGTACTTGTGCAGGGTGTGGTGGTGGTGTACAACCTGGACCCTGACACCACCGAGGAGCAGCTGGTGTGGATCTTCAGCCGCTTCGGCGACGTCAAGGACATCCAACAGGCGCCGATGCGCTCCAACCAGAAGTTCATCGAGTTCTGGGACGTGCGCCACGCAGCAACAGCGCTGCGCGCGATGAACCGCGCCGAGCTGTCGCGGCTGCCAGCGGCAGGGCCCAGCCTCAGCGCAGGGCCAGCAGCAGCAGGCGGCAGCAGCAGCGCACTTGCAGGAATGGTGGGGCATGAGCAGGAGGCTGCAGGAGGCAGCCGGCCCAGGGGCTTGAGTGGTGACGGCTCTGCAGCCAGGACTGGGGACGGCGGCGCCAGCAGCAGCAGCAGCCATGCATACGCCGCAGCGCAAGTAGCAGCGGCAATGCAGCAGCTGGAGATGGAGCAGCAGCAGCAGCAGCTGCCATTCCAGCGCTCGCCTGGGCAGCCGATCCCGCGCCCTCCCAGCCATGACCCTCAGGTGCAGATGGCCATGCAGCATGCAGATGCTTTGCAGCAGCAGGTAGCGCAGCGCGGCATGGTTCGGCCTGTCAGCGGCATGCTTGATCGGATGCAAGCTGCAGTGTCCCCTCCACTCAACTTGGGGCCGCTGTCTCAAAGCTGGGACACATCCGGCAACCCTGGAAGCCTCGTGGGGCTGCTGAATCGCCAGCAGCAGCAGCAACAGCAACCGGGACAGCAGCAGCAGCAGCAGCAATCGATGCTGCAGCAACAGCAGCAGCAGCTGCTGCTGCAGCAGCTGGCGAGTGGACTGCTTAGGGGCAGCAGGACAGACCTCTCCGGGCTGGTGAGTGTGCATCTGGTGGCGCAGCGGCAGCGCAATGCGTACACCTAGATCATCGCATTCTGGCAGGGTAGCAACGCCATGCACATCACCTGGGCCATTGTATTCTCTTAGCAGGGCAGCTGGTGACGTGCGTCTGCATCATTCGCTGTTGTAAAGCACAAGTGCAGTGCTACGGCAGCCTTGCACTCCTTGCAGCCATCGCTCCCAGTCCCCATCTGTTCCGCGGGTTGCTGATTTACTTGTGCATTGACACATGTTGCTGTGATGTTGCTGTGTTATGCTGCAGGACCCTGTCATCGAGACTGACAACGGCGACGAACTGCAGAAGCTCCTCATGGGCAGCAGCAGCGGCGCTGCAGCAGCGGCTGCTGCTGGCGCAGCTGCAGCCAACGCAGCACGCCCCGCGGGCCCTGCTGGCAACACTGGCATGCACGTGTCTGATTCCGCCAGTAGCATAGCTAGCACGCAGGGCAATGTGTTTGGCGCTGGCATGGGAACCGGGGTGTTACCGGGTGGTGCACATGCTGCTGGTGTGCACTCAATACACCACGGGCCCTTTGGACCTCAGGTCTCTGGGATGCCAGGTCCGTCTGGCACGCAGGCGTTTGGCAACCAGCAGCAGATGGGCCCTGGGGCTGCTGCTGCTGCTGCAGCAGCAGCAGCAGCCAGCAGCAGCAACCTGCACCGCAGCTTCGGCAGCAGCGACCAGCTACACAGCATGGAGCAGCTCATGCAGCAGCAAGCAGCAGCAGGTGTTGGCGGCCATGATGACCAGGGCAATGCAGCTGGCCTAGGCGTGCTCGGCAACAGCATGAGCAGCAACAACCTTGCAGCTGTAGCAGCGGCGGCTGGCTTGTCGGCCAATGCAGCTGCCAGCCTAGGCTTAGGCAACAGCATGGCGAGCGCTAGCTTTGACTCCGGGTTGAACCTCATGGATCAGCATCATCAGGCCGGAGGGCTCGGCGGGCTGCTTGGCAGTTACCCGTACCTTTCAAATGCCGGGGATGCTTCAGCAGCTGGCGGCCTATACAGAGGAGCAGCAGGGCCGGGTGGCCGCAGCCTGAGTCATCCGTGCCTCTCTATGTCTGCAATGGCAGCAATGGCAGCGCAGCAGCAGGCACAGCAGCAGCACCAGCAGCAGAATGCAGCTGCTGCAGCTGCAGCCGCAGCTGTTGCTGGGCGGCTGTTTGGTCAGCAGAATGCAGCTGCCGCGGCTGCTCTGCTGCAGGCTCAAGCTCAGGCTGCAGGCCTCTCCAACCTGCAGGACTTCCAGCAGCAGCAACACCAGCACATGGCACTGCAGCAGCTGCTGCAAGCCAACTTGCACGCGCAGCAGCTCGCTGGCGCTGCCAACCTGCACGCTGCCCAGCAGGCGCTGCTGCAAGCTGGCATGCACCCCCAGCAGCTGGCAGCCGCCGGCCTGCTGAATCCTGCAAGCCTCGCAGGACTCGGTCTTCCTGCAAGCAGCTCGTACGGCACGCTGCACAACCTGGGCGCGCTGCAGCTGCAGAGCGCAGCTGCAGCCGCTGCCAGCGCAGCAGCGGCGGCAGCAGCCGGCGGCTCTGGCATCCCGCGTGGCGCTAGCACAGGCTCCCTAACGGGGCTTGGTGGCATGGACGGAAGGGGCCACAGGGGAGGGGATGGTGGTGCTGGATCGTCTGGGGGCAGCAGGGGTGGCGGCAGGCTAAGCCGGCGTGCTGCTGATCCTGCTGTTGAGGCGGAGCGCAAGGCGCAGCAGGAGCGCCTGTTTGCGCTGGATGTCGACCGCATCATGTCTGGCGAGGACAAGCGCACGACGCTGATGATCAAGAACATCCCCAACAAGTATACGCAGAAGATGCTGCTGCAGGTGCGGCGCGTGTGGCTGGGTGCTTTCAGTGCTTGTGCGTGTTGGTGTTTGCATGTGCCTCAGGTCCAGTTTCTGATGTCTGCACATATGCAGCAATGGATTTGGATTGCGTGGCATCTGTCGGTGCTGCTAGTCTCTTGCTGCAAGTGTTGTGTGCCTCGAGCTTTTTGTGATTTCCGTATCTTGGGTTTCGTTTTGCTGTCATCAGTCCAGTCATCAAACCATTCTGGTGTGTACTGCTGTGCTGCTGTCCTGCAGACCATCGAGGAGCAGTTCAAGGGCACGTTTGACTTCTTCTACCTGCCCATTGACTTCAAGAACAAGTGCAACGTGGGCTACGCATTCATCAACATGCTCAAGCCGCAGTACATCCCCCCGCTGGTCGTGCGCTTCAATAACAAGCGATGGGACAAGTTCAACAGCGAGAAGGTGCGGCGCAGCTCGCTGCAATGATGAGTCAGGAAACGTCAGCACGTGCGTGTGGGAGGTGCACTACTAGCTGCTTCCTGCTGCAGCTCATTTGGTCCTGCTGGCTGCCGACAGGCCAGTAGGCCTCCTGGTTCGTGTGCACATTGCCTTGCTGCCATGTGCTGTCCTTTGAGTCGTGTACTGAGTTACATGCTCAGCACCAGGGGAGCCACGTGATGTGACGTGATCTGTGCTTTGCTTTGCTTTGTGATCTGTCCCTGTGTGCTTTGCTTGGACCCTTATTTTCAAACTGACTCCGTCACCTGACCCGTCTTGATTGCCTAATCCTCAGGTGTGCAACATCAGAGCCACGTGGGGTGACGTGATGTGTGCTTTGCTTTGGCTTTTCTGTCCCCGTTTCCACAAACTGAGTTCACCGACTCCTGGTTGCCTGTTCATTCCTCAGGTGTGCAACATCAGCTACGGCCGCATCCAGGGCCGCTCCGCGCTCATCAGCCACTTCCAGAACAGCAGCCTCATGCACGAAGACAAGCGCTGCAGGCCCGTGCTCTTCATCAGCGAAGGGCCAGACGCAGGAGAGCCAGAACCCTTCCCGATGGGCGTGCACGCACGGCCCCGCGGGGCCGGCGCTGGTGGCAGCGGCAGCGGTGGCAGCAGCAGCGGGCATCTGGCCGGTACGGAGCGTTCGCCACGTGTCAGCAGCAGCGGTACGATCAGTGCTAGCGGTAGCGGCGCGGGTGGGAGCCTTGCGGGGAGTAGGCCGGGGTCAAGCACTGCGCTAGCTGCAGCCGCGGCTGGTGGCGGTGTGCATGCGTCAGCTGCTGGGTCTGACCACGGGCTGGCCAGCAGCAGCAGTCATGGCGGTAGCGGCGGTGGCCTTGCAGCAACAGCAGGTGCAGGTGCTGCTGGCAGCAGCGTTCAGAGGGAGCTGCAAGCACCACCTCCTGGACTTGGTGGTGCTCCAACCAGCTGAGCAGAAGCGCTTGCGTGCTACTGTGCAAGTAGTTGAGGCCAGCTTGAACGCTGCGTGGTGGGCTGCTCTGTGTGGTTTTGGCTGTGCTTGGAGGTCCAAGTTCAGTGCTGCTATGGGTGCAGTGGTGAGCACATGATGGCTTTTAATAATGTGCGAGGGCATAAGCGTGGTGTCCAGTAGAAGCGATCGTACCTACTGTCTGTGCCTGTACAATTGTGTGAGGTGCATTGTGTGCTGCAGGCTGCTGCAGCAAGCGTGTTGTTTGTGGATATGCGGCAGCATCGTAGCTTGGCGGCTGGGCGTCCTGCCGGTGCCAGTCAAAAAGTTTTGTGCATTTGGTGTGCAGTGGATGGTGTGCAGCGGCACAGAACAGCTGGTGGCAGCGTACGCCTGCATGCCGCACCAGATTGCATACAATCCGCCTTTGCACTAAACATATAGCATTCTGCGGGCTTGCTGAGTGCGGCACGGCTGCATTTTGCGGCGTTTCTGGGGTTCAGGGTTGGGTTGCATTGTAGTGTGGGCTGAAGTTTCGTGTGGGGTGGTGCGGCCTCTTGTTTCTGCGTACAGGTGATATACTGTGGTTGGCTAGACGTTAAGGTCTGGTTGGGTGGGGTAGGGGGTTTGTTGGGACTCTGGCGGCATTGATTGTTGTGTGCTAGGCGTTGTGCTTAGCCGTCCTCGCCAGTAGCTTTCCCGTTGTACACACGCGCATGAGCTGCAGATTTTGGCGCGCTGGCCCGCAGCCGGCGCTTGCATGTACCACCAGAACAACTTGATGTGTGCTTGCGTGTTGTCGGCAGGGCGGCCTTGCCCATGCCTGCATTGCATTAGGTAGTGCTACGCTGTTGCTCGTCCCAGTAGTGTCTCGTACAGTAGTGTCTCATACAGGTATGTAGTATGATCCCAAAACCTTGTTGTGTGATCGATTACATATGGAGGAATAGCGCCCTTTTTGCAGCATTGACCAAGCAGCGAGGCTGACCAGCGCGCACACGCAGTGGTACACTGCTTACGCCGTCCCTGCTGTTGTGTGCTGGTCGGGTTGGGCGACGCCGCCTATGCTTGCACTGTTACATTGTTACATTGGTGTGATATACTATTCCCACGGTTTGGTCCGAGTGCGAGTGCGAGTGCGGTGCTTTTGCTGTGCATCACTACTCAGGCTGTGTTGGCCACCGGTGGCACCTGGGCGAGCGCTGGCAGGGCCTCCTCAGCTGTTGTGTGCTGTTGCCGCGCGCGTGGCTGCCTTTTCCTGTTGCTCTTGTTCGTGTATTGTTACTCCCGGCGCTCGTGATGCAAGCTGCAAGAAGCGCGCACACAGCTGGTCTGTTACATTACGGCGCGCGTTGGCCGATCAAATGTGCCTCCCGTTCCCCAGCCGTGCAGAGTATCGCTCTTTGGCGCCACCCAGGACTGTTTTGCATCAGGCAGCCGCAACGCTGCGCTGAGTTTTGTGCTGGCGGCTTATGCGTTGTCCGGGTGGCACGGGTGTGCTTGCGTGGTGTAGGCGGCGCGGTATGTGCTGCCTGGTTCCCCGGCGCCCGCTGCTGTTGTGCTGAGAAGAGAGAGCGTGGTCCTGGCTCTTGTGATTAGCGGTTGGGACAGCGATGGCATGGGAGGCATGCAGCAGAATGTGCTAGGTTCGGCTGTTCGGCTACTGGCGGATTGGGAGAGGCATTTATAAAGGTGAAGGGATGTGGTGAGGTGCTGCTGCAGATTGCTGCATGGTTACGAGGCATTCTAGTACAGTACGTTCGTGTGTCGTTTGTTGATGTACTGTACTCATGCCAGCATGCCTGTGCGTAGGGTAATTTGCTGCTGTGCCGGCCCGCCCACCAGGCATTGCTGGCCAACTGTGCGCTTGTGCGGCCCTTTTATGTGGTGTTGTATTGTGGCTGTATGTGCCACAATCAAGGCTTTGGCTGTGCCCTCGCATGTGTACGGATGTTGTTTGCGTGGGCAACGACACACAGCCTTGACACAGTGCTACTTGCTTTGGCATTGGCTAGTGGCTACACAACGGAGCCACCTCACTCAGTGCAAGCACTGCATTGTGTTTTGTGCTGGGTGCAGGCCCCGCAGTAGTACACCCTTTGCCAGGGCAAGGATCTGTTACTACGTGTGATGTTGACTGGACAGGGATTACAGCAGGCCAGCAAACATGCGTGCAGCCTGCAGTGTCATAAAAGCGGCAAGCCGGCGTTACGGCATCGCCATGGCATGAGTATTCGGTGTTGTATGTACGTGTGCATTGGTGAGCATGTATGTTGTTGTCACTGCAGAGGTGTGTGTTGCTGCAGCAGAACTTCCAGTTGTGCAAACAGCAGCGCCACACTAAACATCAGTAACGTACCATGCTGCTGCGTGGTTAGGTGTGGCGGTTGGGCTGGTGGGGTTTGGCGTGGTGAGGCGTACATGCACAGAAGGCCGGGCCTTGTCTCTTTTCATGCACAGAGTGCACGCCAGCCGCTGAGCATCATGCTCTATATGATATAGACTGTGGCTGATTGGCTGTCTAGGGCTAGTGCACAGTCCACACTTTAGGCGCGGCCAACACGATTATAGTACCGCTGCAGTGCTTGCAATTGATGCATTCTGGTGTTTTTGATGTTGTGGCTGTGTTGCTTGGGGCGATGTGGAGCTGTTGTCATCATATGTGTTTGCTAGCCACTGCACATGCGCTAGCGGTTGTGTGCTGAAAAAAGGTTGCGCAACGTGTGTCAAGGATGGGCTGTGCACACCACGTGGTGTACCAAGATAGGCACTGTAACTATGATGTTTCATGAAGTGTACTCGATGCTTGCTCATGAGGCGCTCAAGGCAAGCAAGTGGACGACCACTGCAGCAACACCAGCTGGGACATGGACAGGGGGAGAAATGTCACTCTGTTTCATCGAAGGACGAGGAGGCATTTGAATGCAGAGCTCCTAGAGTTTGTGCTGAAGAACAATGTAGTTACTGTGCAAGGCAAATACTACAGGCAGATTGTTGGGGGTGCAATGGGCACCAACTGCATGCCACCAGCAGCGCAGCTCTACCTGGCCAGGGAGTGGGAAGGTGTTGCCAAGCAACGCTTGGGCAGCGACTTCCCCTCTCTGTTTAAGCGTTATATCGGTGATGGATTTGTGGTTTTTGAGGGCAGCGAGCAGAAACTGCTTGCTTTCATCAGTTTGCTCAACACATTGTTGCCAAACATAAAGATCACACACAGCTACAGCCAGTTTGACGTAGATTTTCTCGACTTGGTTGTTCATAAGTGTATGGAGGATGTCTGCGATGCAGATGGCAGAGTGCGTATCAAAGTGAGCACACACCAAAAGGTACTGAACAAGTACCTTTACATCCCACATTACTCTTTCCATCCACCTAGTGTGTTTAGGAGCTTCATCAATGCAGAGTTGATTCGGTATGTTGTCACTAACAGTGACGAACACTGGTTTGACTGCATGGTGCGCAAATTTGTGCACCGGCTACGCCAGAGGGGTTACCCTCAGCGTCTGCTAGCCAGCATCACCAACCGAGTGTCGTTTTCGTTGCGGCACAGGTACCTATCTGTGAGCAATAGCAGCACAGCTGCAACTGCAAGCAGCAAGCCTGTCATGGTGGTGCCGTATGCACAACTCATACCTGAGCTGCGGCTGCAACAGTTGCTGCGGGGTGCATATGATATTGGCGGTGGAGATCTACATGCTGAGGTTTCAGAGAGACCGATTGTTGCATTCACAAAAGGCAGGAACCTGGGGTCATTCATATTACATTACATTACATACTCCACCCAACAAGGGGTGGGAACCCCATTAGGAGCCAACGAGATGCTCATAGGGCTCATTCTTAGTAAAGGCCAGTCACTGACTGGCCGTTTTTGGGTGAGGTCACTGGCCATGTTGCCAGTGGCTCTCACCCTGTGTTCATCATCAAGACCTCATGGTTTGCTTTTGCAGTGCAGTATTGTACAGGGTTCGAGCCACTGGCAACATGGCCAGTGACCTCACCCAAAAACCTGCACCCTGTTGCTGTGTGCTTCTGATGGCGAGTATTTGTTGATTCTGTCCGTGTTCACAGGATTGAAGCCTGATGAAGGGTGAAGAGCCCGACACGCGTCGCTTTCCATGTAATACGACAAAACAGAGTCAACAATAGTTTGAACTTGTCCCAACAGTAGCTGTAGCCAGTCGCATTACGCTATTGCTTTTCAAATTGATGTTTCATGAAGTGTACTCGATGCTTGCTCATGAGGCGCTCAAGGCAAGCAAGTGGACGACCACTGCAGCAACACCAGCTGGGACATGGACAGGGGGAGAAATGTCACTCTGTTTCATCGAAGGACGAGGAGGCATTTGAATGCTGATATAAATGATACGGGTGTGCGTGAAGTGTACTCATTACACGCGTAAGCGCAAACTTGAATGTTGATCCACATTCAACTTGATCTCTACCTACATCACCCTCACCATCATTGCCACACTCTCTTTCTACTCTAAGAGAATTTGTCTCGGCACTGACCTTTGAAAGCTCGACCCCGGGACCCCTGGGCGGCCCAGCTGTATAACACGCCGTTCCAAAGTATGGAACGTATATAACTCTATCAACTGCAGCACCAGAGGATACACTCAACACCTCAATATCAGAAGTTCCAACCCTGTGTACACCTATACATCCACTAACAACACACAGCATGGCCCAGCAGATGATCTGCTGTGTCAACTACAACAGTGAAGCAAAACTGAACCACCATCTAGTACAAGGCAGCAGACCTTCAAGCAACTACACAACAAGAAACATCGGACACAACAAGAACAACAGATCATCCCGAGTTGCAACTGCATACATAGAATCCCCACAAAGACACTCCGTGACTGCAGCAGCCAGTGGCATGCATGTCGACATGATGACGTCATCATACACTCTGACCACTTATTTCTAAGAGCCCTGACTGACGTTGGCTACCATTTCGTACAGTCATTTTTCTTCTGCGCTATTGTGGAATCAACCTGTGAAAAATTAGCAGCACTCTAGCAGGAAACAACATGCAGTAACACCCTACCCCTGCATGCAAGGCTGCTCACGTATGCAATGCTGCGCAACCTGTGTGGTGCATCCATCAAAGAGGGCGCACGGCTTATGTCACATAAGTTATGTGTAGATCAACCTCTCAATCGCGCAATAGCAACACAGCAGCAGCGCGCGCCTACCACCCATCATGCTGCTCTGTTCCCACAGGTGCCAACTCTCGACGCGCAGCACGCTCTGCATGCACACCAGTCCCCAACCCTCCCTGTTTGACCATGCCGCTGTAGCTAATCCGCCCCTCAAAAGCCTCAACGTGTGCTGCCTTGCCAGGCCTGCTGCCGCCACTACTAGTGCTGCTGTCGCTACCCCAAGCATCTGCTCTGCCTCTGCCACTGTCGCCAACAGCCGCTGCTGCTGCTGCTGCTGCTGCTGCTGCCGCCTCTGTATTGTCACCCTCGTTTGTTCCATCCCATGCTCCCCACGAGTCTATGTGGTTACCCTCTGCTGCATCAAAATCACTGCCAGCTGTTGCTGCTGTAGCAGAAAGTCCTGCGCCCCCTGCTCCAGTTTGCTGCTCCACCTGCTTCATTGCACCATGATCGATTTGAACTTCCTTCTGCAGCTGCACTAACTCCATCCATTTGGCAGCGCGCAGTGCTGCTTGCCGTTGCTGCGGCCACCCCCGCACCTGCTGCTGCAGCAGCTGCAGCGCAGGGTTTACTGCAGGCTGCAGCCAGGCAAAACCCTGCAGGGCTGCCTGGGGTTCAGGTCTCTGTGCTGGGTCTTTGCACAGCAAGGCTTGCAGAAACTGTGCTGCATCTGTGTTGGCTATGTTGTGCTCTATCTCCCTCTGCAACAGCAGCAGCATGCAGCAGCAGTAGCTTCTAATCAGGCAACCCATAGTACAGTCTGCCTGGCTCAGAAGCACGCAGCATGCCATCATACGCCAGAGCCAGACACAAATAAGAGACAGGATCACAGTGGGAAGGCACAGGATGCAGCATGTGAAAGACCACACCACAGGACATACACAAGCATAAGCCAAACACATCTGCAGCGATCTCCAACTAAACCTTCTGCGCGCCCTTTGTGTTCTGGCAGCTGCCTTGTATTATGCATTGCCTTCTTTTGCTGATCATAACATGTGCGCTGAGCAGCAGCAGCAGCAGCAGCAGCCACCCAGCCAGTCGCACCTGCCAGTTGAATGTTGCCACGCGCTGCAGCAGGCTGCTGAGCTGGCGCGGCTTGCCCGCAACCCCCCTGGCTGGCAGCAGCGGTGGCGGCAGGCTGCCATGCAGCAGCTCGTAAACTGTGAGGCCCTGCGAGACGGTTGAGCATTAGGCAAGATTGTTATTAGAACAGATGTAACAGTTACATGATGTTGCAGATGAGCTCGCAGGCTGCCATGCAGCAGCTCGTACACTGTGAGGCCCTGCGGGAGGCAGTTGAGCAATAGGCACGAGCATTAGGCAAGCTTGTTATTTACAACATAAGTAACAGATGAATCATGTTACAGATGAGCTGGCAGGCTGCCATACAGCAGCTCATAGACTGTGAGGCCCTGCGAGGCAGTCGAGCATTAGGCAAGAGCATTAGGCAAGAGCGTTGGGCAAGCATGTTATTTACAACAGAAGCAACAGATGAATGATGTTACAGATGAGCTGGCAGGCTGACTTGCAGCAGCTCATAGACTGTCAGGACATGGCAGACAGCATAACCAAACACATCAGATGAACAAAGTTCATGATATAAGCTTGTTGTTCTGTGCTGTGTTACTTTCTGTGAGTGCTGCGTGCGGCTGGTCGGTCACCCCAAGGTGTGGTGAGCAAACAGAGCAGGCACCAACGCACACATTCCCGGCCGCACAGCTACACTCAAGCTGCAGCAGCAGCAGCAGCAGTCAATGTCTGCATTAGCACCCGAATCAAGCTCACCAGCTGGTACATATCTGCTGCTGTAGTAGTCAGCTCCGCAAGAGCAGGAAGGTCATCAAAGACCTGCCAGCCACCACCACCACCAGCACTGCTGCTGCTGCTGCCGCCTGACCCCTGCCCCTGCTGCTGCTGCTGCTGTATGATGTACTCTGGGGGTACGTATGCCAGGTCTAGTCCCTTTACGAAGCCTGGCAGGTGGCGTGCTGCTGCTGCCAGGCCCAAGTCACTGAGCCAGGTGGGGCCCTGGGGGCTGGCTAGCAGGATGTTGCTGGGCTTCACATCCCGGTGGACTAGGTCCTGCAGAAGTGTCACCAGGCAATATGTACAGCTGCAGCATGTAAGTGGTTGGCGGTCCCACGTAAGTTGTCGAGGCCGGCCAGCAGGATGTTGCTGGGCTTCACATCCCTGAGGACCATGCCCTGCAGAAGAAGTCAAACAAGCAGAATGTGCAGCTACATCTAGAGCTGAGCCAGGTGGGGCCCTGGGGACCGGCCAGCAGGATGTTGCTGGGCTTCACATCCCTGTGGACTATGCGCTGCGGAAGTCAAACAAGCAGAATGTGCAGCTGCATATGACCTAGCCTGTTGAGGCTGGCCAGCAGCATGTTGCTGGGGCTTTCACAGGCACTGCAAGTTACACGCATGAGTACTGCGCCCTGCAGGGAGTATGCTATCGAGGAGTGACAAGACGTGGCAGAGTTTCGGCTGTTGCCAAGTCATGGAAGTTGCACGTGTCAGACAGTTGCCTGTTGTTACCTGCATTGCTGTCCCAAGCATTGCACTGTCTGTGTGGGGCTGATATATGCTTGATTCCTGCGTGGGCAGTAAGTGTTGCCAGCTGCACTGCTTATCGCAGGGCGGCTAATGCATACTCGCTGGATCAAGGAAACTACACACAACTTGTATTTCAGAAAGGTGCGTGCATTGTTGGCTGCGCAACCTGTACAAGCAGTTGTGTGCACTGCATGTAAACCAGCAGCTGCTGCTGCTAATGCTAAAATGACAGTAGCATCACACTCACCCGTTTCTGAAGCTCCTGTAGTGCCAGCAGTACATGCACAGCCACATGCCGTGCCAGCTGGTCAATGCTGTGCTGCTGCTGCTCTGCGTTGCACTCATGCTGCTGCTCCAGCCGCGAACGCCAGGTCAAGGCATTGCTGCCGCAATGCACGTAGATGTAGTCAACGCCGCTGGCATCGAGTGTTATTTTGATGGGCGCATTGATGTTGGGCGCGTCCTGCAAGTCCAGCAGTGCTCCATATTCTGCCAACGGCTGCAGCAGCAGCAGCACAGGGCAAGAGGGGAGGGGGATTCACACCTGAGCGAACAGCTCAAAAGCGTCCCCAGCACTGCAGAGTGTCTGTGGCCACTTGAGTTGTCAAAGCGGGCCAGCCATTGCACGTCTCGGTGGCCGGTGGCAAACCCTACTGCTGCTGCTGCCAGTGCTGCTGGAGTAACTAGCTGTGCCAGGGTAAAGCTAACGTACATTATGATGTGGTGTATCAAGCACTGACCTGGGAACGGTTGCCTGCAACACGGACACGCTCGCCTGCCCAGCGTTTCAACACGCAGCTTCCGACGGGCGTGTCTACCAGGAACACTCTGGTGCTCTGGTTTGGCGACAGGTACAGCTGCTCAAACGTAACCGAGCTGTCACTCGGCGCCTGCATGGGCTTTCCAGAATGCCAGATGGCTAAGCAAGCTAGTCAGTTCTGTGCAGCTGCTGCTTCACCAGGCCCCAGCCAGTCATTTGTATGCCATGTTTACGCCAACATCATTTTTCGTTCACATTTGAGGTTGAAGCGCTGTATATTGAATAGCATGCAGACTGCCGCACAACCAATGCACCACAAACTGGCTGCAGCGGACATGTTACTAACCAGGCCAGGCTGGGCTGAACCATGAAGCCCGACAGAACAGAACACACAACCCTGCGCTGCCGCAGTATAAATCCGCTCTGATGCTGCAGGAACAAGGACCTGCTGCCTGTCCATCAACACAACATGGTACCGTGCGCAGCTGCCGTCTGCACCCGCTGAACACGCATTGCCACAGTGTTAGTCTGGCACAGCTGCATGTGGAACAAGGAACGCAGTTAGGCAGATCCTGACTCCAAGTAAAGGGAGCGCTACATGTGTCTCTGGCCGCAGCAACCGTGGCTGAGCCACAGTGCATGTGCGCCGCAACCAGCTCTACGTCAATCGTGCTCAAACACATTTGCACCGTCAGCAGCGCGGCCACGCGTGCCACCAAGCACTGCTGCAATCCTGGCGCCGCTGGCATTGAACCCGCCAGCTGCTGTAGGCCGCAGCGCAGGCGCCCTCGCTGCATGCAGCTTCACACCCGGGCCTGAAAGGCCTACACATGCCCCACCTGACACTGCTGCTGCTGCTGCTGGCTTGCCAGTCACACACTGCCCATACAGCAGCTCTGTTCCCTGCTGCTGGTGCTGCAGCCGACCGTGCTGCTTCCTGCCTTGTTGCTGCTGCTGCTCCTCAGCTCTATCCTGCGCCCTGAGTTTCGCCAGATGCAGGCCCAACAGGAACGCCCTGTGTGATGTCGGCACTGCCTCGTTATCCAACGTTTCCAAGCTGTCAGCAGCTACCAAGATGATGTAATCCCTGTAGTTCAGCTCATGCTGCAGGCAGGGGCTCCCCCGCACATCCAGCACTCGCAAGCGCTGCAGCTGCTGCAGGACAGGCTGCAGCAACGCCAGCCGCTCAATGCTGTTGCCAGATAGGTCAAGTGTGTGCAGCTTCTGTAGCACTGCAAGGGGCCCGGGGTCTCGGATGCCGCAATTGGCTGCGCACAGCACACGCAGGCTGCCTGATATGGCCTGCAAAGATGCCGGCTCAAAGCGTAGACCTGGCGCCAGCGCCATGGTGGTTTCTGATGAGTGCCGCTGCAGCCCGTGCACAGCTTGCTGCTGGTCAGGCTCACTGCCGGTTGTGCTGCTCCTCTGGCTGCTGCTGCCACTTCCAGCATCACCCCGACTTGCTGACTGCTGGCTGGTTAGCTGCGAAACTACCTGCTGGCTGAGTTGCTCTCTTTCATCAACATGCTGCTCATAACGGTCCTGCTGCCGCTCTTGCTGCTGCCACTGCTGCTGCTGCTGCTGCTGCTTGCCTGGCTCGCTGTCCTGTGCTGGCTGCTGCCAGTGCTGGTCAGACACGTGCAGCTCTTCCAGCCTGCTGCACGCTGACAGGTGGTCAATGCAGGCCAGGCAGTTGCCCTGCAGATACACCTTCTGCAGACAGCAGCAGCAGGAAGCGCGAGTGCACACAGCATCAGCTGCCGTTTCAGTGCCAGTGCCAGGCACCATATAGGCAGAGCTCCAGCCAGCTGTCAGGGCCTTGCAGCGTACACCGTGACCAACGGGCGAGGTGTGCCAGCACTTGACTGCCTCTGCACCAGGTGTTGTTACAAGCACATGTGGCAACAGCCAGCTTGGGTGTTCAAACACCTTGCCAGTGGTTGTGTTCTGAGAACACAGCATCCAGAGCCACGCCACCTGATGCAGAGTTGGAGGTGGTGCGCAGCCCCTGCACATCGTGCTGCTGCTGGTGTCACCTCACCTGCAGTAGCCCCAAGTCCTGCAGCCCATCCAGCTGCTGCAACCTGCATCGGCGCACACACACACAGTGCTGTTGTGAGGCGCGTCAGCCAGCAGACAGCGATCCTGATTGCTGGAGATGAAGCATGTGATGCAATACTGTATCTTCAACTGCTACTGTATCTAGGTGCTGGCAAAAAGTTCTGCAAGTGAGGCCTCCCAGTGAAGCCAAGTTCAAGCTGAGTGGGCTGGAAGCTGGCTGCAAAACATTGTCTGTTGCAGCGAGTGAGCTGCAGGCTGGTTCCAACGGACAGTTCTGTACCGGCTTGACTCTGCGCCAGCTGCCACTGACCTGTTGTTCTGAATGTATAGGTGTGTCAGCAGTCTGTTGCTGCCTATGCTGGCAATGGATGTCAGCTGGTTGTCATACAGGTACAGCACCTGCAGGAAGAAATGCAGCCAGGGTGGTCTGCTGGTGAGTGCTAGCAGCAAGCATGCTGAGACACCTTGCGGGACACTTTCACACGCAACGGCTATATCCTTGTGTGAGCAGCGCAATCTGTCGTGTGCTGCACTAGTGCATGTGTGAACCACTGCTGTTGAACTTTGCAATTGATCGTTCACACTGTTGAACTCTGCGATTGACTGTTCGCACACTCTACAGTGGCAGACCCATACCTGCAGGCGTGGCCATAGCCGCAGGCTTTGCAGCTGCTGCAGCTGCAGCCCGTTGAGGTGCAGGTGTGTCAGCCACCTCAGCAGTTTGCGCTGCTGCTCTGGCTCATTTGGGATGCGGTGACCCTGCCTGGTTGCTGCTTTCAGCAACACATCAGCAGGCACAGCCTGCTCTGTGGCAGCAGCCCCATCTGCTCCTACTACTGGCACAAACGACTGACGTTGCTGTGTTTTGACAACCTGCAGCACATATATCCTTGGTGACTGCCGAATGTGTGAGCATGGCCAGTAGAGCAGGCGATGACAGATGGTCATATAACCAGACTAGCTGTGTTTGAGCGAGCTGCCCACCTGCTCTTCTTCATGTGACATGATGTAATAAATATGCTGTATTGTTTATATACACAGATGGCGTACGGTGCTCATTATTTTATGCCAGCAATGTCAGCATCATCAACTGCTGCTGCTATGAAGAGGATGAGAGCTGGCGAGGCATAACAAGCAGCACAATTGAAAAAAAACTACAATCTGAATTTCGGCTAGCACAGGTGAAATCGCAACGCCACAGTCAGCTTGAGAACAACTGTGGGTTAGTCAGGCCTGAACATATGACACTCTGTACCCGTCTCAGGTACGAGTTACGTAACGCCGAATTTGCCACGTACTTTGAGTTTAGAACACATTAAATAATTTTTAGAGGGTGCAGCGTTTGGACCTATACACGGCGTGCGTTCACGGGCATCACCGCTTGCTGATCAGGCCTCGTCTCCCGTTTGAGAACCAAATACGTAGCGATCAAGTAGATCAAAGGCGCTAATTACAGTGCAGGCGCCGCAGGGCGCGCGGCAAGCATGGAGACTCTAGTGAACACCATCATGGCCCTGTCACTGGCGCCAGACAGCTTGGGGCAGCTAGTGGGCTACTTGAAGACCGCTGACAACATTCTAGATAACGCACAGAACAACTGTCTGGCAGCTGCACAAGCCCTGGACGCACAGCAGCATTCCCTGGGCATTGTTTACCTGCTGTGAGAGCTATGCTGTAGCAGTTGTCTGTGCGTGTACTGCCAAGCAACATGGATCTTGCCAATCAGGCAGATAGCAACCTGTCGCATGATATCACTCTGCATTAATGCACAGCAGCACTTGTGTGTGCAAGGCATGGGCGGCTGTGCCACACATGCATGCTGCAGTCTCACTTGTGTTGCCAGATCCATCACGGACTGCCACCAAAAGCGCTGCAACAGAGCAACACATCACTATGCTGCTCTGGCTGTTGATGCATTCACTGCAGCAACGCGCATGCCAAGCGGCCTAATGCCAACGCCAACGGGGCATTCACAGAGTACACAGCACAGTTCCTGCGGAACTGCGCAGCGCAGCAGGTCCAGCACATACCCGAACAATGTGAGCAACACAGCACACCTGCAGCAGTGCAGCATACCGTGAAGTTACCGCTGCAGCACAACCTGCATAATGTTCCCTGCCAATGGTGTTGGGTAGCAGATCGTGCACTCCTGTGTCGACAATGGATGACAAGCGCTGGGCAAGCAGCCTATTACGAACCTTCCAGGGGGAGGGGGCAGTAACAAAGCTAGCGGACCCCATGATGAAAAACCTTTCGGGCCCCTGGAGCCGTGCAAGAGTACCACCCCCCCTAGCAGTGCCTGTATGTGCCTTAATCATTGCTATATATATAAGCACTGTTACATACCTTTGCTGGGGTTGTGTGCTGTATGGTGCCCGTACAGAGTGAAAGTAGGCACCATGCACAGCAATGCAGCAGGTACCCCATTCGAGCCGGGCGGGTCGCATTTACAGCGGTGAATGGGATGTTTGGGCAGAATTACCAGCTACAGTGCTTTCAAGCATATAGCAGCCCTCTGAAACATGCTGTGTATGCTTCTATGTTGCATGTACGGTTCATACAGCTGCAGACAATCGTCAGGTATGCTTGGGGAAAAAAGTTGTGTAAAAGGTCCAGGCCCCTTGAAGCGCATGGACCACCCCCCACCACCACCCCTTTCCAGGGTCCATAACTTCCTGTTATAAAACCAAATTTCATGTTACAAATGTATATAATAACTGGGCAAAGTTTCAAGGCAAGGTCCATCATGGGGTCCAAAATTGCAGGGACTGCCCCCCCTGAACCTTCTGAAATAATTACAACAGTGCAGCAGCAGCACCAGCAGCAGCTTGTTGTGTTGTCCCCTGCTAATTGAACCTCTGCTGCTCCGCTGCTCTCTCTCCTCACACCTCATCATATGCTGCCCTGCAGTTGTGGAGCTGTGCCACAAGTTCAAGGAGCAGCTGCTGGGGGACGCGCGTGCTGCGCGAGGTGGCATTGTGCCGCTGCTGGCAGCGCTGCAGCGGCTGGCCCCCAGCAGGGAGCACCTCACACCCATCCACGCTGACGTGATGCAGCTGTGAGAGAGTGCAGACAGGCAATGTTGTGTACAGTTGACGCCCATGTAACGCTCCAGCAGTGATGTTGGTCGGTGTCGCTGGCAGACGTGCTATGTTGGTGAATCCATTACGACATCACTCTGTCACTCTGGCAAACACAGCACAGCCGGGTTTAAAATGAATGTTGGTGGCCAGCTGTACGCAGCTGCACGACAGTTGCAGCATGCATTTGCTCAGCAGGCACAAATCAGCCCACACAGCAGAACTCACAAACTTCATTGCCGTCCTGCTGTGTATACATATCTGCGAACTTTGCAGGTGCCTGCTGTCCAAGGCATACAACGCTGCTGCCCCCCTGCTGGAGCTGGAGTTGACCGAGGTTGACCCAGCGCGCACAGCCGTGGGGGCAACAGACCTGCTGCTGTACTGCTACTACGGAGGCATGGTGGCAACAGGTGCGGCGCTGCTGCTGCTGCTGGTGCTGCTGCTGTGGCTCTGACGCAACGAGGAGGCGGAGGGTTTAGTATGTGGTTTGATGTTGCATTGGCGTGGCTGCAAGTGCGGCTACTTGTACGCACAGCTAGATACATGTAGTGTGTTTGTGCAGCGTGAACGCGCAAGTCTCACTGCAGGACATATCCATCAGTGCGTGTATAGCAATTGCCCTGTGACACTTATTCCGCAGCCATGCAGGCACCGAGATCTTTCACCACACAGCAGTCACACTGGCGTGCACACAATTCAACGCTGCTATTGTTGCAGCTGGCACTCCGCTTTGCAGCGCCGCTCCACGTCCGCAGCTGCTGCTGCATTGCTCACTTTGCCATTGACCATCATGCTACTGCTTCACTCATGCACCGCGTGCAGGCCGCAAGCAGCTATTGCTCACCTTGCCATTGACTATCATGCTACTGCTTCATTTGTTCACCACTGCAGGCCGCCAGCAGCTATTGCTCACCTTGCCATTCACCTCCATCACTGCTGCTGTGTGCACCGCGTGCAGGCCGCAAGCAGCTGCCGCGTGCGCTGGAGCTGTTCCTGCAGGGCCTGACCGCGCCCAGCATGGTGTGCAGCGCCATCACCGCAGCCACCTACAAGAAGTATGTGCTGGTCAGCCTCATACACACAGGTGCGCCGACACACCAGCTAGTTCTATAGCAGTCACTACTGTGACCACTGTGTCCCTTTGCGTTTGTTGTGGTGTCTGCCTATTTTGGGGCAGGCTCATAAACACAGGTGCGCCAACACACCAGCTACTAGGCTGAACTGGCTTAGAGCTACTGTGACCTCTGTGTTCCTTGCTTCTTCTTTGTTGTGTCAACGCACGCAAACGAGTGATGGGTGTGCAGTGTGTGCTCCACCTGACGTCCCTCACACAGTCAAAAAGATCTTTCAGTGGCATCTCAATCTCTCTCCCATGTCGCTGTGCTTCGCTCCGTGTGGTACGCATCATGCTTGCAGGCGCTGTGGCGTTGTGTCCCTGTGCTTGCGTCCGTCCCTGTGTCTCACCGTGCAGGTTCTATCCTTTCTCCTGAGGTACAAGCCCTGTGCAATTTATTGAGGCAGCTGTTGGGTTTTTTGTGCACACCATGTAACCCCTCTTTTTCTTCGTGCAGGCACTGTTGCTGCGCTTCCCAAGTTCACCAGCCACAAGGTGCGCCAGCTGTGCGACGGCGCTGATGCCAAGCCCTACTCGGAGCTGGCGGCCGCCTACAGCAGCAAGAGCAGCGACAGGCTGGCGCGCGTGGCTGAGCAGCACATGGCAGCATTCAATGCGGTGAGCGAGCTGTGAACTTTGCCGCTGCTGCTGGTGGTGGTCCTGCTGGTACTGGTTATGATGTACAAGAGACGGTCAGCAGTTTGCGACCTGCATGCTCTCAAGCACATCGAAACAGAAGCTGCTCCCTGACACACCCAAGGCACGCGCCTCAAGAGATGCTCAGTATGCTTGTATGCTGTGCTGACTGCTTGAACAAGCCACCAGAAATGCAGCGCTGGGCTTGTGCAGCAGGTGCTGGCCAGCCTGCCCGAGCACTACATCCAGCACACAGACCACACACCTCAGGTCACCTCTGCAGTCATGCTCAAGGCCAAGGGTAAACGAGGGTGGCATCCACGTGCTGATCAGCCTGCGTAACCTTGAGATCACCTTGCCAGTTACTGCTCTGGCGTACCGGCTGCCCCGCTCACTTGCGTGTTCAGGACCGCAACGCTGGGCTGGTGAAGCAGGTGCTGGCCAGCCTGCCAGTGCATTGCCTTCATCACACAGACCTGAGCACCTTGCGCCCTCTCATTTAGCCACCTGCCCCGCATCTCTCACACCTGTTCAGGACCGCAACGCTGGGCTGGTGAAGCAGGTGCTGGCCAGCCTGCCATTGCCTTCGTCACACAGAACCAAACACCTTGCTTGCGCTGGCTGCCCGCTCACTTGCATGTGTAGGACCGCAACGCTGGGCTGGTGAAGCAGGTGCTGGCCAGCCTGCCATTGCCTTCGTCACACAGAACTAAACACCTTGCTTGCGCTGGCTGCCCGCTCACTTGCATGTGTAGGACCGCAACGCTGGGCTAGTGAAGCAGGTGCTGGCCAGCCTGCCGGTGCGCTGCGACCCAAGCACTTTGCGCCTTTTTCTTTGCTGGCTGCCCCGTTCACTTGCGTGTTCAGGACCGCAACGCTGGGCTGGTGAAGCAGGTGCTGGCCAGCCTGCCATTGCGTTGCGTGCATCACACAGACCTAAGCACCTTGTGCCTATTCATTTAGCCGGCTGCCCCACTGTCTGCATGCCCTTTACTCGCGTTTTCAGGACCGCAACGCTGGGCTGGTGAAGCAGGTGCTGGCCAGCCTGCCGGTGCGCACCATCCAGCGACTCACGCAGACCTACCTCACGCTCAGCCTGGCAGACATTGCGCGCGCAGCTGGCCTGGCGGGGCCCCCGGAGGCTGAGGCGGTCATCCTGCGCATGGTGGCGCACCGGCAGGTCTTTGCGCGCATCAATGACAGGGACGGCATGGTCACATTCATGCAGGTGCGGCAAGTACTTGATCCGACAGTTGAGCAGTCAATCAGTCAATCATTCATTTTTGAAATTATCAATGAATCAATTGATCGATCATTCAATCAATCACTGATAGGGATGGCATGGTTCAAATCATGCAGGTGCGGCATGCAGTGTTGTAAAGAGCCATTGCAGGGGGTAGTGCTGGAGGGGTGGGCATGTTGACTGCGATCTTTTCAACTCTTGCAATGTCCGGGGCATGCAGCAGCTAACGGGTAGTATGCTGTATACGTACCGCATACCAGCATCCTGTGATGTGCTGATACAAGAATGTCACGCTGTGGGTTGTAAACAAGATTACACTCGTCACACGAAGGTCGTGTTGACAAAGATGCAGCTTGTGGTCGGTGCGTACTTATCACAAATCCTCTGCCTAAAACAAATGCTTTAACACGCAACACGTACGGCAGTACGCAGCATACGGCGCGCTTTCATGGAATTGTTTATATCATACAGTTGCTGCGTGCAGCTCATCTTCTGCCACAATCTGGCACTGCCCTTCAGGGCCTTGCTAGTACATACAGTACATACAAACAGGCTGTGTTCTTTTCCGTCTGTTGTGTGTGCTGCTGCTGCAGGACCCTCAGCCGTACAACAGCGCTGCAATGGCTCGCCGCATCGACGGCACCCTCAAGCAGGTCATGAGCCTGACCAGCCATGTGCAGGTGCGGCCCCTGCTTGCACATTTTACTTTTGTCTGGATAGACCTTTGCCTGCTTGGAATCTTGCACACTGCTCAAGGCGTGCAAGGTAGCTCTTTGGTTTGTGAGGCCAGTGACAGGCAGCAGCTTCTTCCAGTTGCACGCTGTCCCACCATATCAGCTGCATCTTTCTTGTCTTGCTGCGCCGAAGCTTGTGGCCAATCTCGAGCTCAAACACATACCCCAAGAGTAAGAATCAATTATCAACGGATACTTAGTGTCCTCCGCCTGCATTCGCCTGCCTTCGCCTGCTTTCCCTGCTTTGTTTGTTTGTTGTGTTCCCCCTGCGCGCAGTCTGTGCAGGACAGCCTGCTGCTGGACAAGGCCTGCCTTGAGTTGCGCACTGTCCCTTTATATGAGCTACTGCTTGTGTTGCTGCACCGTTATTCCCTGCTTCGTTTGTGTTTCCCTGCGTGCAGTCTGTGCAGGACAGCCTGCTGCTGGACAAGGCGTACCTCAACAAGGTCGTCATGCGCGAGCGCGGCAGCGGCGGCCTGGGAGGCCTGGGCTCCGCAGTGGACGCAGACCTGGTGTTCGGCGCGTGAGGGGCCCCGCCTTGCGCACATGCGGCTAGGTGACGAGTGCGGCTGTGGCAGCTGAGGCTGCTGCAGCACTGGCGGTCTCAGCTAGAACGTCAGCATCTCGCCGGCACGCTTTATATCTGCCAGGTTGGCTTGCCAATGGATGTCGCCACTGCAGGCAGCGCTCGTGTTGCGTTACGTAAGGCGTGACTGTGCTTGTGTCCCTGCACATTGAAGGTTTGCTTTCCCTTGCGGCATGTCTGGTTCTGGCGAGTCATGTTGGAAACTATCTTGCGCATATCACTCAAACTTGTTGAACTTCGGAAGCACAGCGGTGGCACGTTTTAATTTTGTAGAAAAGGGCGTACGCATAGGTAGGGCTCTGCTGCAATGGTGGCGATGTAAGGAAGTGAGCGGTACTCGAAAGGCATGGCCATGTATAGTGAACGGTTGATGTGGCAGAGCTTGTGAAGCTGCAATACAAAGCATGTGGCAGAGCTTGTGTACACTGGTATATACAAGTACACGTGTATGCCCTACTCGAAAGGCTCTGTCTGGGGCAGTTCAAGTGCATCTATGCGGCAGCGCTATCGCCTTGTAGAAGGATCTGAAGGAGCTGTTGCTACTTGCCAGTATCGCTGTCTTGTAGAAGCAGCAGCATTTGCAACTTCTATGTGAGCTTCAGTTAGCCGCCCCAGCTGCAGCTGCTGCTTTATGCAGCTGCTGCTACAGCATGCTGCGATGCGCAGCTGCTTCTGGGGCGTTGCCCGGGCCTTACCACGTGGAGGTCGCTCACAACCAGGCCCAAAAACGAATTGATGCTTGCTTGCTGCGCATCCATCTACCAAGCACCTAGGCAGCCTCTCTTCTGACAACCCTACGGACTACATGAAGCGATTTTCGAGCGCACCCGAATCCTTTCTACTTTATATTCTCCATGCAGCCCTGTAGGTTTTACTACAGGAGCGATGGCCGAGCGCACCCGCCATCTTTCAAATTCTCCTGCAGGCTGTTGAGAGGCCCGGTTGCTTGGCTGATGAGACTTGAGGCAAGAGGCTCCTTATATAGGGCTTGGGTGGTCTAAAGTCAGCTGACGGATGAGCCGCGGTTTGGACATCCCGGCTGGCTGCCAGCCTCCGAGGACCTCCGATCCGGATCCGGACTGCTAGCGGAAGGTGCAGCCCTGCACCTTCCTCTGGAAGGTGCCGTCTAGTTAACCGGGTCGCTATACTTGTTCGTGCTTGGAAACCGGTCAAATGAAGTTTCCGGATTGCGCTTCCCAGGCTAATGGATATGGCGCTGGCTCCACTGGAACTGATACAGGTATTGGAGGCGCTAGATCCGATCCAGGTCTTGGCCATGGCATGGCATCTTCTTTAGATAGATCTTTACAGCTACAGGTGTGCACTGATAAACGTGTAGACAATTTCAATCCCCATTTCCATCAGGACACAGGTACGCCGATCCAAAGTGTCTACAGGTACGGATTTACCGTGTCAGATAATCCAAAACAATCTTCTGCTGACCGCGCTGCCTGCAAGCTGCCCTCGAGTTACAAGATTGATTTGTACATGTACCGTACATGTTAAGCATTGCATGCTTAGCTCAAGCTGTAGGCCCTACACTAACGGTCAGTGTAAGGCGCCTGAACCATCTAGAGGTTGTGAGGTGCACTTTAGACAGAACTTGCTGCACTTGCACAGCCATGCTGCAAGAACCTTGCACCAGTGCAGCGCGGCGCTGCGAGCGCCGCAGTACAAAATATTGCAGACACCAGACTGAAACATGCCGCAGTGCGGCTGGCGGCACTCGAAGATTGAGTCAGTACTTGTGTTACAGAAGAAAGAGCAGCAAGATGCTTACATTGCCGCTCGACGTACAGCAAACCCTGCTGGCCCTTCAAGTTGCAAAAGCAAAAACATGCACGCAGCTCAAGCGCAATGCACGACATTCATGTGTACCATGATGATGATGATGATTCATGTGTACCATACTGGTAGCTCACCCTACAACCCCAACTTCCAGCAGTGTAACAAATGTATGGACACACACCGATATCTCATATCACCTTGGTAAGGCGGCTTTGAGCAAAGCCCATTTGGTAGGCACCCTGTGCCATCCAGTTCTAATATACTACGGCAGTGCAGTGCACACATACGTGCTGTATGTGCGATATAGACAGGGTTCCTGCAGCGTGCTGCATAACGCAAAAGAAAGCGCCAGCTGCAGCTGTGGCTGCCCTATGTGCAGGCATACAGGACGCCTACGTATATGCCACATTACTAATACAAATACACAGTGGATGCACAAATCCTGCAACCCGACAGAGCCCTGCAGACCTCAGCCTGACAACACTCACAAAACTGCTGTGCCTGCAAGGCACAGCCAACGCGCGTATTGCGCAAGCCAGATGGGTTTGTGCATGTGACAGGAACCACTTACACAGTAGAAACACACGACTCAAAACAGTGATGCGTGCATGAGAAATGCGACAGAGCCCATGACACCGCTCACGTGAGACACCAGCACTCCTAATGGGCCCTTACGGCAAGGCATGCCAGCACATAGGCTGTGCTGTGTACACACGTACCCAAGCAACGCCTCCACTGAAGCCAAACACAGGTACGTGCAGCAAGCCAGTGTGGCTGTGTACAGCCCTCTGCAGGGTAGCAGCAGCTGCCAACACTTTGCAATTCGACAGAACCCTTGCATATACACAACCAGCTTGCTGCTTGTGTACACCAGCACATGTACCTTACATACTACTCTTTCTTCCGCTCCTGAGGGGCGCGGGGCCGATGGCGTTGATGCTATGGCTTAATGGGTAACATGATGATGATGATGATACTACTTGTAGTATGAACCTGGCACACAGGACTAGCTTGCGGAGCTGCCGCTCTGTTCAGTGGACGGCCACTGCCCCTAAGCACAGTAATGACAAACACACGACACACGCACTGCTGCAAGACACACAGGGGCACAAGTGCTGCAAGACTTTCTTCCCTGCTTCACGCAAGCAACAAGCCACACACACGACACTAGCAGCCAGACCGCAGCAGCTCACACACACCAACGCTATCTCAAACAGCTGCAGGCTGCTGCACATGGCCACCACGGCCAACACACTCATTGCGCCTGCTGCAGCAGCGCACACCACCCGCACTGCTACAGCAAGATTCCATAGACCTACACGTGAGCTGTCTGTGACGTTGCTGAGAATCGTCAGCATGCAATGACAAGGCGACCTTAAGAGAGCTGCATGCACTCTTCACATTGCCACTCCTAATCAAGCAGACAACCCTACACAACCGCTGCTGCAAGCGTTGCGTGCTGTTGAGCATGGTCTGTGCATGCTGCCCAACCCCAAACCCTGCATGCATCCAGTGCGAGGATATAAACCAATGACAAGAGGTGGCAACTCAGCTGCTGCGCACTTGCTCAGTGTGTGCACGCTCGGCGTACCAAGCAAGCCGCAGTGCTTTCTGCATGCCTTTGCAGCATGTGTGTGTACTAGGCGCTTCAACACAACTCATATGCTCAGGCCTGACCATTCTATATGCAGTCATTCCAGTAGGCAACTGCACACAGAACAGTGCTGTGACACACCTTGACGGATTGTGTTGCAGTTTGTATCTGCGCACTGGTGCCTGGCCTCTGCATTGCTGCTCAAAGTTGACCACCACTTCCCTACACTTGCTGCTCAGCAAGAGCAGACACTCCGCGCGTAACCTGGACAGGCGACGCTTCCATTAGGCTGATGGCTGCAGGCAGCAAGCGCCTGCACTAGATGATGCCCCCAGCCAACATAAGCGAGCAAAAATGTTGGCTGCAAAACTTTGCCCTACCCAGAAACAGTGCAGCGTCCACTCCTGCCTATACACCAGATCTTAAACAGCCCCACCGTGCTTTGAAAGCAGTGATGGGCTTGCACTGTCAGAGACGCTAGCTGCAAAGAAGATAACCACACACCGCAACAGCCCGCTGTGTCCAGCACCAGCAGCTGCTCTGCAAGCTCCGTCTATCACCCCCACAAGGGTGGCGCCAGTGGCACACACTCACAAAGCGGCACAATGTCTCACAAGGACCTACCCCACACCTGGAAATGCGCCATTTGCTACGCCTGACTCTGCTAGCAAGACAGTGTTAGACTCTGCCAGCTAGCACACACTTACACCAAGCACATGCACGCTGCCATGGCAGTACGTTACGAAGGTCAAAGCAACACAAACATGCACAAAAACATGCACTACCCGGCTAAATGCTGCCCTCAGGTGGAGCGGACCAGCAACTGCCGACACCTCGTAACATGTTGCCCTGTGCAGCAGGGGCTGCGGAGCGCCCCGTGGGGCCAGCAGACGTCGCCATTCTTCTACCACCACCAACACTTCATCACAACAACCAGCGCGCGCTAACAACCCATTACGCCAACACATGCAAGCCTAGCCAGTGCAGCTGTTTCTGAACCTCAAAAGTTGAAGTGAATGCGCCGACACACCCTCATCCACCTGCCAAACAAGCATGCTTGCAAGCTGCGGAAGGCAGCCATGCAGCATCTCATACACCAAACACCGAGACAACCAATAGCAGCAGCAACATGCAGCGCACTGTGCACTGCACCTTTGATGCCGTGCTGCAGCCTGATGCTGCAAAGCACGCCACAGCTCAAGAGCTGCCGTTTCATCTCCCTGCCTCCACTACATGCAACCGTCCTGCGCCTGCACTGTTGCTGTGATCCTAGACGCAGCTGTGCATTTATGCAACCAACACCGCACAGCCCATGGGAGGCAGCCCTACAAAGGAATGCAACGCTGCTATTGCCACAAGCCACCTGATATGTGCCTTCCCCGCATGCATGTGCAGGACGCCAGCTGAGCACAGTTCTGCAGCCGCCATGACAGCACAATGCTACATACCACGCTGCGTGCTAGATGCAGCCTGTTGACGAATGCAAACAACTCATATGTATGCCAACAAGCAAGGAAGGAGAGCCACTGTGCTGCCGCTGCTGCTGCTACAAGCACAGTATTGAAAAACCCACAGGACCGCACAACACCTGCCGCTGCCTGCAACTGCAAGGCATCTGTCACCATGTGCCAGCACACGTAGGCCAGTCGCGCCGCTAAGAGATCCTAGGTTAGGCTGGGCGTGCAGTGCATGGCATGCCCCTGCAGCCTCCAACAGTGCGTATTGCTGACACCGTGCTGTGTTCATCCTTGGTGCACTCGGTCACTTGCCGTGCATGTGTCCAGCACTGCCAAGGTCGAGCTGTGAGCTGCAGCTGTCACAACTGTTGCTGAGGGCCAACACCTAACCCAAACGTGCCAAACATTCCCTTTCACAATGCTGTATCTGTGATGGCTACAAGTAGCGTGTGCTTGATTGGCCTAAGATTCATACCTGACTACCCCAGATCTATTATCGCAACACCTGTCGTACTATGCCAAACAACATCCTGTCAGTCAACCGTGGTTCAAGCAAGGATGCAGCACTGGCATGCCGGCAGCACTCAGCAGAAGTTGCTTGGCCAACAACCGCCACACAAGTTCCCTGACATGCACACACGTTACATGAAACAGATTCTTCTTCTCAGCACTTCACGCCACAACCCATCAATCCTGACACACGATAACATGCCAACACACGCCATGCACCCCTGTGCAGCTGCCAAGCAAGCACCATGCTGCTGCTGCTGCTGCTGCAGCTCACTTCAGTCCTGCTCGCAGTTCTGCGAGCAGAACTGTCTGCCAGCTGCGACAGCCGCAGCCTGCAACAGAGCTGCACTCACAGCACCTTGCCGCCTTCACTGGTCACCTTGTAGTGCATCGGCAGGTGCTGCTTGGTCAGCACTGCAGCCAAGTTCATGACCTCGATGCCGGTGCCGGGCCCACCGGGGCCGCTGGCAGGGGCCACGTAGCCGCCAGATATGTGCAGGTGCCTGTCTCTGTGCCGGCGCCACTCCATGATGCCGCCACCAACAACCTCAATGGCCTCAACACACACGTCGTGTGCAGCACACGCAGCCATCATCTGCAGCAGCAGGCAGAGGGCGCACGAAGAGTCAGGTCAGCATTACACATTGAACGTACGTACGCGTCCCGAACGCAGCGCTAGACAACAGCCGGGCCACTTCACGCTACCGCAGCTGACTGATGCATACTGAGCTGCAGCACTAGAACTGCACAACACTACTGGTAGTGATCAACACTCAATTCCCACCCCTTTTTGAACCCCCCCATATCTCTCTCCGTTTGTCCCGCCGCGCACCTGGCGGTGCAGCCCCTCCACGATCTTGGCGTCGCTGGCGTAGTTGGCGCCGCGCACGAGCAGCTTCTGGCGGCCCGCCCTGTCGCGCAGGCGCAGCAGCAGGAACTTGTACTTGCCCCAGTCGTCCACCTCGGCAGACTCCAGCAGCGCACCAACCCACAGCTCGCCAGCCTGCACAGACTGCACCTCGCGCCACCTGCAGCAGTAGCAGCAACAGGGACAGCGGGCGTGAGGGACCGACTGCGCAGCTGACTACTCAGCACACATAGGCAGCTACAGCTGGTGGGGTGCAGCGCTGATCACTGCCTCTCAGCTGCTGCTGCGACTCGCCATGCATGCGCCGACAGCCAATGCAGGACCACCACAACCACCAGCAGCCTCACAACCGCCGCACAGCCCCCTGTGTCTCTCCCTACTCACCGCTGCGTGACAGCGTTGTTGATGTCACTCTGCGCTGCCAGCAGCTGCGCCGCACGCTTCGTGATGCCTGTCACCTGCTGCGTGGCCTCGCCCCCTCCCCTGCCAGCCGCATGGTGGGCACCACCGTGCCCATGCTGGTGATGACCGTTTGCACCTGCGCAACTCGCCTCCCGGCTGAGGCAGCCGCTGCCCAGCACATCAGAGCCGGTGCTCTGCAGCAGCCCGCCCCTGCCGCTGCCATGCGCCGAAAACGACTCGTCCACCAAGAGTTCTGCACTCAGCAGTGACGGCGTGCCCAGTGTGCCCAGCAGCCGCGACTCACTCGCAGGGTCAATCGATGTGGCGCGCGCAAGGTGCCAGTTCTCGCCGCACGCTGCGAGGTACTGCAGGGCCTCTTCCATGCCGCCGTCGCCCACGCTAGCTGCATGGTCGGCAGGCGGCCGCGTCTGCTCGGCTTGCCAGCGCTTGGCAAAGCGCCAGCGCCACGCCGCCTGCTGCACTGCCTCCTCTTCATCGTCAGTGCCCATGCTGCGGCGGCCCTGAGCTACAGCTTCCTCTACTGCTGCTGCCGCTGCTGCGGCAGCTGCAAGCGCTGCTGCGTTGCTGCCATGAACCTGGGAGAGCTGGCCGTCGCCTGCTGCTGCTGCTGCTGTGGTATCTGCGGCTGCGCCATCAGCATCAACTGCTGCTACTGCTGCTGCTGCTGCTTTGCCTGATCCGCGTGATGCCTTGGAGCCAGTGGAGCTGTAGCCAGAGCTGCCGCTTGATGGCCAGCGCCCATTTGCAGGAATAGGCTGTGCTAGGGAAGTGCCTGGTGCCGCTGCACCCTGCTGCACCGCTGCTGCTTCGTCTGCTTTCTGCTTAGCCTTGTTCAGAGGCATGATGAACTGCCGCTGCGCCCAGGTGCCCAGCACATATGGCGCTGGGCCCTGCTGCTGCTGCTGCTCCTGCAAGCTGCTGTTGTCTTGCTGTTCAACAAATTGCTGTTGCTGCTCCTCCTGCGGCACTGGTAGTGCTTTGCTGCTGAATTTGCTGCCGTTGGGCAGACCATTGCCGTTCTGCTGTGGCACGACCAGTATGCTCCCGTCGTTCACGGTTGGCAGCTGCTGCTGCTGCCGTTGCCCAGCCATGTGCTGCTGCGCCCTGAGCAAATGCTGCTGCTGTGCGGCCAGTGCGTGTCGCTGGTATGAGCCAAGCACTGAACCCTGCTGCATCCCTGCTTGAACAGCACCGAACAGCAGCACATTGTCCAACGGGTCTGCTGTTGCCTTGGCCTGCCTGCTGCTGCCCAGCGGCAACCGTGGTGGTGAGAGACTCACACCAAACCTGCAGAAAACAAGCAGCACACCCCCGAGGCACCGTCAACAGCAGAACTACAATGCACCCCTAGAGGCTGCTGGGGGCACGAACAGGCAACTCCCAGCACGTGAGGCAGGACATGCACCCGGCCCTCTCTGAGACTCACCATATCTGGTCGAACAAGTCCAGAATTTCTTCATTTTGCTCCGTAGCAGCTGGAACGGGCACGCTCTGCCTCTGGGGCGAGCTGCTGAAGAGCGAAAGCACAGAGTCGGGTGACGACTGGTTGCTGTGTCCAGCTGTCAGCCCAGCTGCTGAACTGTTCTTGACCGGTGCTGGGGCACGCATAAAGCGAGCCATGCTGCTCTGCCCACTGCCCTCGACAGCTACAATTCCGGCCAGGGACACGCTGGGTGCAACATGGGCGGTGAGGCGCCTGGAATCGACACTCTCAACACGCTTCTCTTACACAAACAACAACTGAGGCACACGTGCGGGTGCCTGGCGCACGTCTACTTGCTTTCAATCCAGCAGCACTCTCACGAAGTGCTTAGGGTCACGCATTTGAGACACACCGTAAAACTCCGAGTATATACAAAGAATGGGCGCACGTAAGATGCTTTGTCACCCCTTGGGTCAGTGGGTCTCAGGCGAATGGACCCACGGAACTGCAGTCGCGGTCGATCTGCCAATGATACTGGTTGAGCTGCAAGTCTCACTGCAACGGTGTATTCACATAACTGATCAGCGGTTCTGCAGAATCGCCCGCCACCAAATATTCTTCTGCATCAAGTATTGTTCAAACTGTCTACCCTTCAATCGAAATTCAAAGGGCTTCTCAAGTTCTGGAGAATGGAGGGCCCAACTGAGCAGGTGAGAGCCTTTTCTGTCTGATGGGTTGGTCAACCAATCGTTGGCAGAAGGGACGGTGTGCAGCCCTAATCGTGCCGGCAGCTATGCTGTTTTGAGCTGGGTTTGGTCACACACATTTCAGTTTACTGGGATACCGCATTGATCAGCTTTACAATGGCTGCACACCAAAGCAGGCAGAGTTCACAAGTCCAGGTGGCGCTGATGGTGGCCGCTGTGCAGGTTACTGCTGCACCAGCTGTGGAACAGCTCTGCAGAAGGCTAGCTGCTAGCAAACCGTGAAATCTGGAAAGTAGCAAACTCCAACAACAAGAGCACAGGCTTACAGCAACTGAGCGCTCTTCAGCTGCTCACCAGACTGAACTGCTGTAACTGACCAACTGCTGGCTGCTGTGTTTGCTGTGCAGGAGGTAGCAGCAGCACCTGTTGTGAATGGTGATGGAGCAGCAGCAGCAGCACAGGCAGCAGCAGTGGAGCAGCCAGGTGAGCATATCCCAAACTTTGCGGCATCAGGCTGGATTCGCAGACTATGGTGGTGTGTGACCCAGCAACAGGCTAGCACCTCGCTACATGTCTCAGCACAGCAATGCGTAGCTCCAGGTAGCAGTTGAATCCACATTAAGCAGCGTGAATTCGCTGCTAGATTCTGCTGCCAACCATCTGCTATGTTGCATGCCCTGTGATGCCCCGTCACCTAGTAGCCGTCTGTTGTGCTGCTTCACCGTGTGCATGCAGTCAAATTCACCTCAATTTGTCCTGCTGTTTCATCTGCTACAGCACCCGCAGCACCAGCAGCAGTCGACCCCCCAGCACGGCCGCTGTACCGCGCCCCCAGCAGGGACAACCTGTCTGGTGGTGGCAGCGGCACAGGCATGGTTCGCGTGCCCAGCAACAGCAACCTGGAGGTAGTGGATGTGCGCGGCGTGGCGTCACACCCATGGTGCGTTGCGCAAGCGACACACGGACGCGTGCAGACACTGCAGCAGAGCAGCAGAGCGGCTCACCATTAGTTGTTGCCACAGCAACCGTGTGATGTGTGTTGGTCAAGCTGCAGCAGCTCGTGCCGCTACTTGACAGTGTGGCAACGTTGTGTTGTATACTTGCACATGCTTGCACATCAAAAGCCACATACGATGATGCATATTAATGCAGCGTGAACAGGGGTGGGGCACTCCCACAGCTGGAGAGCACCATCATGGCTTTGGGCGGGAAAAACCTTGGGCTAGTTCAATCAATCAATTACACGTTTTTCTAGCAAGAGAGGAACCCAAGAAGGGAGCCACTCCCAAACCACCTTTGGTGATTCCTAACCGGTAGGTGCAGACCCACAAGCTAGGGCCAGATACGGCCAAAACCATCAACGCACAAGCACTCGCCCGGCACGGTCTCTCATTCAATGGTCGCCCTCAACCCTAATCACTGATGGCCCTGAGCTGGACCACAGCGTCACTGCACTCGCGTGTGGGATGGATCCTCCCACAGGGGCACTGCCAACCCACAGCAGCAATCATAAGCGGCTCACTAGTAGCCGGATACATCTGCTGCAGGCGCTGCTGTCTCATGAGTGACTGCTGCTGCCTGTAGTGAGAAGGGGCACGGGAACGCCGCAGGGGAGCCCCCACAGCGTCAGGGTGTGTGACCCTGTAGACCATAGACCGCCAAGCGCCCCTCATAAGACAATAGCCACGCAACTCATCCATCTTATGAGGGAGTTCTAGCCGCTGTAAATCGCTGTGTACACAGTTTTGCCAACGCATTGGGGGCCGACCCCTAGGGCGCTTTGTAACTCCGTGCAATGACGAAAACAAAGCAACCTGGGGGATCCTGCCCTCATCCATGCGTACAACATGCCCCAGCCACCTCAGGCGAGCCGCCGTAAGGTTTTCTGCAAGGCGGACTGTGCCACACTGCTTCCTGATATCCACCAAACGGTGTCTATCAGATAGCCGCACGTGCAACAGCTGCCGCAGACAGCTAGAATGTACACACTCCAGGCGCTCCGTCTGCCGCTTAGTCAATGCCCACGACTCACTGGCAAACATGAGAACAGGCAACACATACGCATTATAGCAACGCATCTTCACACTCACAGACATGTTCTTCATCCCCCAAAGTCTTTGCATCTGAGCAAACCTGCCTTTAGCCTTGCTTATGCGGGCATTCACTTCTGCATCACAAGTAGCAGTTGTATCCACAATACCACCCAGGTACTTGAAGCTAAGCACATAGTTTGCCACCCCTCCTGACAGCTGCACACCTTGCAGCAGCGAGCCGTCAGCAGATGGTGTCAGAGCTAATAACTCTGTTTTGCTGGAATTGATGCGCATGCCCATTTTGTTGCAAATGTCATCCATCGTCCTGAGCATGCGTTCAAGCTCTTCTTGACAGCAACTCATGAGCACCATATCATCTGCATACAGCAATGTGGAGATGGTGAACAAACAGGAAGCACCACCAGCTGACTGTTGGAACAGCTCACCATTTGCATGGTAAGACAGCTGCACACCACAGTCCTCCGGCATAGCCGCCTGTGCCTGCCTAACGACACAATCAAAGAACACGTTGAACAGCAAACGAGCAATGACGCATCCCTGCCGCACCCCAGTGCTGATGTCAAACCACTGTCCTACTCTACCCGCCAACTTGATCGCTGCCTGAGTACCTGTGTGCAGATCGGTGAGCAACTGTACTAGTTTGTCATGGACTCCATATGCACGCAGCACACACCAAAGTGCATGCCTTGGTATGGAGTCATGTGCTTTTGTCAGGTCAACAAATGCCATGTACAGCGGCTGCTTGTACTCGCGACACTTAGACATAAGCATCCGCAAGGTGAAGGCAGCATCAGACAGACCTCTGTTCTTTCTAAAAGCACTCTGACAATCCAGCAACTGCGACTCTATCTGAGCATTTACCCTGCTGAGCAGCAGCAATGCATAAACCTTGCCAGGTATACTAAGTAAGCTGATTGGCCTATGATTGCCTGTCAACTTAGCACTACCCTTGCCCTTGTAGAGCGGCACAAGTAAAGCACGCTTCCAATCAACTGGGGCCTTGCCAGACACCCACACTGCACAAATCACTCTATGCAGCCACTGTGCCATCACTGGCCCAGCTTTCAACAAAGGCGCAGTGATGCAATCAACACCACCTGCTGCACCATTCCTAAGAGCTGCAATTGCCTCTGCCACCTCCTCAAGAGAAGGCGGGACTGCTGCTGCTGTTGGGACATCTCCATTACTGCTGCTAGTGTTGCTGCTGTTGGAGATTGGCGCTGCTTCGCTGGTAGTCGCATCAACTTCACTGCTGCTGTTGCTGCCTCTAGCATTGAGGGAGGCCTCCACACCTGCTGTGAGCTGCTCCATGAGCTGCTCCTGCTCAGCAGATACGCTGTCGCTGCTGAAGACCTCCTGGAAGTGCTCCTGGAATCTGCCCAGCTGCTCCTGCGCACTGCGTAGGGTGGTGCTGCCATCTCTGTTCAGAAGGCCAGCTGCCCCAACTGCTGCCTGCCTCTCCTTGAACATACCCTGCACAAGCTTGTGGAAGGCTGACAGGTGTCCTGTCTTCCATAGGTGCTCTGCATGCGCTGCTTGTGTAGCAAACTGCCGATGCTGATCACGCTCCACCTTCCTTGCGACAGCCCTGTTCAAGATGTTGTACGCGCGTTTAGCTGCAGCAGCAGCAGTGGCTGCAGCAGCATGCTGCTGCCGCCACCGCCTCTGCTGCTGACTCCCTTCCCACTGGCTGCCGTCTGCTGCTTGCTGCGCGTCTAGTTGCCGCTGCTGCTAGTTATATATGTTAAAAACAACTTACTGCATAAATTTGGGCGCCATCTGAGAAGGTTTCTGGGAAGGGGGTGGGTGGGTGGGTGGGGCCTACAAGGGTTTTTCAACATGTTTTGTGAACTTTTTTGCCAGAGGTCCCATGGCATCGGGAGCAAGCTAATTGAGTCCGCCTTGATGTTTACTACCGATTGCACGTGTTTTTAGGCCCGTAGGGCATCATATAGTAGCGGCAGGGCCTGAAAGGGTGCCCCAGAGGCCCCCGCCGCACTCTGCAAGCCGTGTCCTGCCATCAGATCAGTTCTGACAGCAGGTCCAAAAGGTCCAGAAGGTATATATATATTACATATATATACAATACATGACCATATAACACTTTTTTTGCTGAGGGGGAGGGGGGTGGGGGGTCCCTAAGCCTGTTCAAGGTTTTTGGTGATGGTGTCTGAAATTTTCTTGCGTGCCCCCCCTCTGGCGTGAAACCCTTATTACGGTGCTGTTGCTACTGCTGCTGCTGCTGCTGCTGCCAGGCACGACGTGCCCGTGGGTGACAAGGCCCCTGAGGTGGTCAACTGCATCATTGAGATCCCAGCAGTGAGTTGACCTCGATGAGTCAGCAGGCTGACTTGGACGTGGGAGCTGCAGCCAACATAGTTCTAGCGCATGCATGAAGCTGGACGGTTGCTGTAACCACTTGCTGTCCATCGTCAGGATACCATGTGCAGTTTCAGTGCACTTCCATATACCTCCCCACTGGGAGCATGGCCTGTTGCTGGCGTAAGCTGAATTGTAACTTGCTGCACATCCCTGCACCTCTTCACACACATCCCTGCAACCCTTCACGCATATTCTCCTGCAACCTTCTCCCCGCAGAACTCCAAGGTGAAGTACGAGCTGGACAAGGACACGGGCATGCTGTACGTCGACCGCGTGCTGGCCAGCAGCGTGCGCTACCCACACAACTACGGCTTCATCCCGCAGACACTCTGCGAGGTGAGCAGCAGCAGCTGTGGACTCTGTATGATCATCCTACATGCATGATGCTGCCCCTCAAACGCAAGGAACTAGCAGCAGACAGCTCCGTCAGTGAATGCCAGCCCTGTGCACTTATGCCTTATTCTTGCAGCTTCTGCCGTCTTTGCGCAATGTTGCTGTGTCCTGTTTGCTGCTGTGATGCTGAACATCTGTATGCATTGTGCAGCATCACTGAGCGCAGTGCACTGCCACATGTATTTGTCCGGTTGCTGCTTGCAGGACAACGACCCTCTGGATGTGCTGGTGGTGATGCAGAGCCAAGTTGCTCCCTTCAGCCTCATGCAGGTGCGCAACAGCAGAACTCCTTTCAGCAGCACAGAGCCTGCGCCTGGATGCACAGATCCAATGTTACATTTCACACGCACTAAAGCCAGCTGCACGCGGCACGACACATTCCAGCAGTTTCACGAGGCGATACGGTGTCACCTCTTTGATGTAGACGACGGAGATAGGCACTAGTATAGCATTTGTCAAGGAGCAACAGATAGCACCATTGTGCTGCAGCACTGCGCCTGGCTGCTGCAGTACGAGCTGACAGCCCTGTCCCTGCCTGCCCCCCGCTGCCGCAGGTGAAGCCGATTGGCGTGCTTCAGATGCTGGACCAGGGCGAGCGCGACGACAAGATCATCGCGGTGCACTGCCACGACCCCTCCTACCGCAACTTCAACGACATCAGCGAGCTGCCCAGCCACAGGCTCGCGGAGATCCGCAGCTTCTTCGAGGACTACAAGAAGAACGAGCACAAGGTGCGCATTTGGGTTGGTGGCTGGGGCGATGCGGGCAGGCTCTGACCTAATAGATCAGGTGTTAGGGTTTGGGGGTGAAGTGTTGCGGAGATCTTCAGCTTCTTCAGGGACTACAAGAAGAGCGAGCACAAGATGCGCGTGGGGAGGTGGCTGGGACCATGCAGGCAGACTCTGATCCAACAGATTAGGTGTTAGGGTTTGGGGGTGAAGTGTTTGAATCAGTGTCAGTTTCATGTGTGCTGTGTTTTGACACCACCAACAGTTCACCCTGCCGTTTGCACCCCCAAATTTGCCTTGCCTGCTGCGTTTAGTGATTGTGAGCGCAGCTGGTTCTCATTGGTGATGTTGACATTCATTGATTGTGAATGTGCCGTTGTTTCACAATTTCTTCACAATTTCTCGTAAAAAACGTATGACTGGAATTCATAAAGTATTCAAAGAATATGGGTATCCTACCAAAGACAAAGATAGCAATGTGGAATTTTGGAAGCCTCAAAACTTCGCTCGAGACCCCACGATTTTGCATAACTTGAGGCGTAAAAACACCTTGACTTATGTTCCTAAAAAACTAGGAAAAATCTTGGAGATATAAATGCACTCGAACAAATATTAACAAATCTTGTGTCGTTTGCTGCTGCTGTTGCTGCCGCAGCAGGTGCGCGTCGATGAGATCCTGGGTGCGGAGGAGGCTGCCAAGGTCATCGGCCAGTTTGCATGATCTGGTGTTTACAGTTCCTTTGTGCTGCTGCTGCTGCTGCCGCAGGAGGTGCGTGTTGATGAGATCCTGGGTGCCGAGGAGGCCGCCAAGGTCATCGACCACTTTGCATGATCCGGTAATCGCAATTCCATTGTGCCGTTGCTGCTGCTGCTGCCGCAGGAGGTGCGCGTTGATGAGATCCTGGGTGCGGAGGAGGCTGCCAAAGTCATCGGCCAGTTTGCATGATCTGGTGTTTACAGTTTCATTGTGCCGTCGTTGCTGCTGCTGCTGCTGCAGGAGGTGCGCGTTGATGAGATCCTGGGTGTTGAGGAGGCTGCTAACATTTCAGGCATTTTGCATGACCTAATGTTTACAATTCCTTTGGTTCATTGATGCTGCAGGAGGTACGTGTTGACGAGATCTTGGGTGCCGAGGAGGCTGCCAAGGTCATCGAGGAGGCCATCCAGCTGTACGTGGACAACTACGTGCCCAAGAAGTACCGCGTGAACAAGTAGGGCGGCTGCGCATGCAGCCCGCAGGCCATGCAGCGAGTGCACACTACAATGCACCGCGTGAACAAGTAGAGCCGCTTCGCATGCGGCATGCATGCCGCAAGCCATGCAGCGGAGTTCACGCTGCGAAGATGCACACTGTGCGGTTGTGTGACCTTGAAGGCCAGGTGTGTGTGGCTCTGACAGTGCGGAGCGGAGCAGGAGTTGGCGGGTTGCTGACTGTGCAAAGTGGGGGTGGTCTGTTGTGTGCAGATGATGGCAGGGGTTCCGGAGGGAATGTTGACTTTTGTTGCTGCATACAGCAGGGATACGTAGGGAGCAGCAGCGTGCCGTGGGATGTCAGGGGGTGGTTACAATGCAGCCTGGTGCTGGCTGCGGCATGCAGTCAAGCGCCTGAACTTGCTGCTGCATGTGGCGGTTGAGCGCTGGGTGTGTGTGCATAGGCATGCTGTGTAGGCGGTGTGTGCATAGTAGGGTTGTGCGGTGTCAGCGACAGGGTGCTTGTTGTTTGGCAAGCTTAGGTTTATCCTGTGCGTGTATGAGCATGGAAATGAACATGTTTCATGACAGCTACAAATGCGTGTTACTCTTCTTTCTGTGTGATCTTCGATGCAAGTGCATGAGCGGCTGCGCCACACATGCACGCTCTGATAACGCATTTAGCAACAGCCAGCATTGTGAATGCTGGCACTAGTGCCAGGCGTGTTATGGGAAGTATGGGGGGCTACCTTCTGCACCCCAGCTCTTTGACACTATGCAGCTGCAGGTGGCATGCAGGTGGCATGCTGACTACATATGTTTTCTTTGCCTGGCTGACATGATGTTACAATACTATCGTTGTGGGCCAGGAGCGTTTCGAGTACTCTTCTGCAGCAAATATTGAATGATATCTCCCAGGCCAGTGGTTGTAGATGTGCAGACGCAATCTGTCAGTAACAATTTTGCTGGTATGGTTTCAGGCTGCACCACATGCTTGTGCAGACACCTGTTGATGTCTTGGCCTCTCACTGCAGACACTGTGATTCACTGGTGCCACCCAAGTTGGATACAACTCTGTATTGGCACGTGACGTGCCAGTGTAGGCGCTGGCTGTGCGCACATAACGCTTGTAACGCATGCTATTCAGTAGTCACTACTAGCCCCAGTGGGGCTCAACCGATAACTTATCGGTTGTCGGACAATGTTGTCTTGTCAACGTGCGCCTGCACTTGCTGGCCCAGCAGTGCGGCACTGCCAGCAGTGCACTGTGCAGCCACCAGTGAACTGCTGCGCCGGCGCAGGCCTCAGTGAGGACGCTGAACTTCGGCGGCCGAAGTTCAAGATGTCTGTCACATCTGTTATGCCGCTCGCTGAGGCATGGCATCATCATCATCATCATGTTACCCATTAAGCCATAGCATCAACGCCATCGGCATGGCATGAGGCATGGCATGAGACACAATTGGGTGCAACTGTGCATATAGACTCTGCACTGTGGTTACGTGTAGATCAGGTAACCCGAGCATGAAGCATGCCAGCAGAACATGCTCAATGGCCGACACAGCAGCGTGGCGCAACAACGTCCAACGTGCCGACACTGCACGCAGAACCTCAGCTGCAGGATGCTGCCACACATAGCAGCCGGTAGCTGCAGGCATCCAGGTGGCCTACGCACAAAACATGCACGCATAACCTCAGCTGGTAGCTGCAGGCACATATCCAGGCGGCCTACGCACTCTCCATGATGTCCAGCACTGAGCTGCAGCTCTCAGCCAGCTGCTCTAACCACCAGGCCACATCCCACACACCAGCCAAGCTGCTAGCAGCTGCAACCACACCCTTGCCAACCTTCCCTGCTACTGCTGCGTCCCTGTGCTGCTGCTCACGGTCTGACACAGCAGCTGTATCCCCCCTGGTGTTGCTCGTGGCACCAGCTCCAGATGAATCTACCTTTGCTGCTTCTTGTGGTGCCTTCTGCAGCAGCTGCTGTGCACGCTCCCGCACTGCTGCCAGCCTGGCTGCAGCAGCAGGCAGCTTGCGCACTGCCGCCTTCACTTTCTCCCCCTGATACATCAACGCCCACAGCGCTGACACAGCATACACAGCACAGCATATGTTGCCAGCAGCACTCGGCACAGCAGCACTACCGCCTAACCCTCCGCCACTCGCACTGCCTGCAACACCAGGACTCCCTGGCCTACTGCTGCTGCTACCACCAGCAGCATTTGCAGCACTGGCCCCATTGACACTAGCCGCACTGCCAGTCAATGGCTTGCCATACAACGGCACCCACCCCTGCTGGACGTGGCCCATCCCACCGCTGCTGCTGCCAGGTCTGCCCAGCCCTCCCACGTCTAACAGCTGCTGACATGGCGGCGTCACACTCTCTGCTGCTGCCAGCAGCAGCGGCAGCAGCTGCTGGTTGGCTAGCGCAGGGCTCCTCAGCTCAGGATCAAACGCCAGGTTGCGTAGCAGCAGCAGGGCCGCACCAACAGCTGCAGGCTGCTGCGGCAGCACCAACACGTCTACTACTAGGTCTACAAGCGCAGGTGCAACAGTCGGCCGCAGCAGCGCACGCTGGCCCTGCCCTCTGCCTGCTACAACTGCCAGCAGCTGCAGCAGACCGGTGAGCCGCTGCTGCTGCGCCTGCGCCTGCTTCTGCGGCTCGTGCTCCCGCTTGCAGGAAAGCAGGCAGCTGCGCAGGGTACGCTGGGCATCTTGCAGGAAACTACCTCCGGGCCTGACCAGCTGCACAGTGCCGTCATCTGTGCTAGCATAATGCAGCAGTGACACTGCTGCACTGCGCACAACATCTGGCACACCTGCTGCTGCTGCTGCCGCCGTATTACTGCTGCTGCTCGGTTGGTTCTGGTCTGCGTTCAGCCCACTGGTTGGCACCAGCAGCACCAGCAGCTGCTGCAGCAGCGTGCAGCCGCTGCTGCTGCTGGGTGCTGCTGCTACAGCGAGGCGTGCCTGGTAGCAGCTTGGCAGCAGGTTGTCTAGCAGCTGCAGCAGCTCCAGCAGCAGCGAGGTCTGTTGTAGCGCCAGCGGCCACAGCTGCTGCAGCAACTCAACCTGCACACACAGCAACACAAGCGCAAGCACATCAGCAGCAGTCGACCAAAGGAGCCACAGAAAAGGAGCAGCATGATGCTGCAGTGTCCAGTCCACAGCTCGAACGCCGCGGTAATTATCAGAGCATTTGATGAATACAGATCAACGATCGCAACGTAAGACAGGCGTACTCACCAGGCCACTCCCCACCAGTGCAGCCTGTGTGTCGTGGCAGCGGTACGCCATGTGGCGCAGCAGCAGCACGTTCAGCAGCAGCTTGCGCAGGTTGACTGTACGCAGTGCTGCCTGCGTCTGCTGCTTGCTGCTGCTGCCAGTGACAGCTGCTCCATCAGCTGCACTTGGCCGGCTAGCAGCAACGTCTGCAGCACCTGCAGCATCTACATCTGCTGCAGTACCAGCGCCAGCAGTTGTGTCATCATCCGCACGTGATGGATCCTCAGCAGCAGGGTCGGCACCAGCAGCCCTTGCTGCATCTAGTCCAGAAATGTCAGCAATCTCATCTTCTGCCTCCTGCTGTTGCTCAGCAGCAGCTGCATCATCCGCAGCAGCAGCTGTTACTGCTGCCGCCAGCTCTGTGCTGATGCCACTTCTGTTGCTGCGCAGCCTGAGCTGCAATCCCTGCTGCTGCAGTCCCTGCTGCTTGCGCTGCTTGCCTGCAACGCCAGCAGCTTTGGGACCTGCTGCCCTTCTGACCCCACCTGCTGCTGCTGCTGCCCCTGGGGAGCCCTTGCTCACTGACACAACTCCTGCTGCAGCAGCAGCAGCTGCTGGTGCACCTCCACGGCCAAATGCAACACTGGCAGCTGGTGGTGCTTTTGTTGCAGCAGCAGGAGTACTGCTGAACCATCTGGCACGCACCCTACGCTGCACAGCTGCTGCTGCTGCACCACATCCCTGGCCTGCCTGTCCCGGCCCTGCTGCAGGCATTGCTGCTGTCACTGCTGCTGCCAGACCTTTCGCTGCTTCCATCAGCACTTTGTGTAAACCAAGCTCTAGTGCAGCTGCCTTGGCTGCTGCGCTGTATGTCAGCAAGTTCTGCAGCGCAAAGACAGCTGCTAGACCATCTGGGGATGCCACTGTTGGTGCAGTGCTGCCTGTGCCACCCAATAAGCTGGCGCCTTCCGCTGGTGAAAGTATGCTGCTTGGCAAAAGCACAGCCAGCTGCCTGCACAGTGCAGCACCAATTGGCAGACCATCGGCACACTGCACCTCTGCTGCTGCCGCACACACTGCCTGCCTCTCCTGGGCATCATTGCTGCTGCTGGAGCCGCTGTCTCCTTGAGACGGCTGGCTGCTGTCTGCTGCAGCTGCAGCAGCACCATCTAGGCTCTTTGGCTCAGCAGCAGCAGGCGACAGCCCCAGCGCTGCTGCTGCCACGTCAGCATCTGAAAGTAACAGGCCTAGCAGCTGCACAAGAAGCAGCTTCAGTGCCCTGCTGCTGCCTGGGCTCGCCATACAAGCAGCAATCCCTACTAGCAGCTGACCTCTGCTCCCGCTGCTGCCACTGCTGGCATCACCTGCATCTGCTGTGCCGTTTGGCTGGTGATCTGGTGTGTGTAGCAGCTGAAGCAGCTGTTGCTTGCGCTGGCTAGCCGGTAGCGAGCCTACTGGAGACGCCAGCACAGCAGCAGCAGCAACATGCACGAGCGCAAGCTGCTGCTGCAGCACCTGCAACGCAGCAGCTGAAGCTGCACCATGTTTCTGCCTGCTGCTGCTCGTGCTGCTAGCTGTAGAAGTCGTTGTGTTTACTACTAGTCTGTTACCAACCGTGCTAATCAGCTGCAGCAGCACTGCAGGCACTGCCCTGAGCATGACCTGCACCGCTGATGGCAGCAGCAGCAGCCCACCCCCAGCTGAGGCGGGTGCTGCTGCAAGGGCCAGCATCTGAGCAGCTGCTGCTGCTGCAGCAGTGCGTGCTGCATGCTGCTGCATCTGCAGCGTCCCTGCCATATGGTGGCAATTGACCTCCCCTGCAGGAGCTGCTGCTGAAGAGAAGTCAGAGCTATGCAGGGCTGGCGGCGGCAGCAGACTGCTGTTGCAGTATTGCGGCTCCTCCATGATCCCTAGGAGCTGCAGCTGCTGCAGGTATACCTGCTGCTGCTGAAGTGCTGATGTAGAAGTGCTGCTGCAGCTGCTGCTAGTGTCACCATCCTTAGCCAGTGGCGCACCCGCCAGCTGCCGCACAGCAGCTGCAACACCCTGCTGCAGCAACAGCGTGCGCCCTACGCTATCAGGAGCGGCCGCCATTGCTGTGGCTGCCAGAGCAGCAGCAGCAGCTGCCACGCAGGCTGGCCGCAGCTGCCAAGTCAGCAGGCAGCCAGGGGCCAGCTCACTCCACAGCTGGTCTAGCTGCAGCAGCGGAGCTAGGCCAAAGCACGGCAGCTGCTTGGCCTGCTGGGGTGCCTCTGCTGCTGCATCATCGGCCGCACCCTGCTGCTGCTGCAAGATGTGCCCTGGGATGACCATGGAAGCTGCCAGTGCTCGCATTGCTGCTGCACGCACGCCATGTGCTTCACAGGTGTCCAGGGCAACGCGCACTAACCTGTGGCCACAGTCTGGCCAGCTGTGAGCAATCAGGGCCTGCATGGAACGCACAGAATGCAGTGCAGCTTGCATGGGGGCTAGTGCGGGAGGAATCCATACCGGACCCACGTTTTGAAACATGAGCAGCAGGGTAGCTGTATCTCATGGCACGCAGCCGCCTATGCAAATGTCGCCTTGACACATCCACTGCATAACTACCCGAATAACATCATCACTGCCATGTTTACATGCCGCATGAAGCTCAGATTTCACTGAACAACAAGCCGCACCTGTGTCGCATGTGCGCCAGGTGACAGCAACTGCCCCACAAGGGTCAGTGCCAGGCAGCGGATGGATGCCTCACGATCGCGGCACAGCCTGTGGGAGTGTTGCAGAGCAGAGCATCAGTGAAACATGTGATTCAGATGGAGCCGCCTTTTGCTGAAAAAAACTGGATTGCTAAGCACAGCTGCCAGCCACAAGGGCACAGTACGTCAGCACCCTGCAGGCGTCTTAGCATGCATGGTCGCACAAACATCATCCTGACTGATTGAGCTACAATCAACCTCCTTGAGCAGCATTATTTGCCTCAACACGTCACATTCTGCAGCTGCACGCCCACCTTGACAGCCAGAATGTGCCGCCAATCGCTGCCCACACTTGCGACCACTCTTCCTGCGCTGCCACAGGCCCCCGCACAACTGCCAGCAGCACCTCCAGTGCGGTTTTGACAAGCGCTTTGCCCTTGAACCCTGGCACTGCCCTGCCAGCTACAGGCATTAGAACCTTGGTGATCAGTGGCTCTATAGCATCTAGTGCTGCTGCAGCTTCATCGCTGAGCCCTAAACCACAGCCGCCTGGCTGTCTAGAAGCCTCACATTCTGCTGCAAGCTGCAGGCTGCTACCCTTGCTGATGCTACTGCTACTGCCACGTGCATTCTGTAGGCGTGCAATCTGCGCGCTATCTTGCAGAGCTCCAGTAACCTCATGCAGTAAAGCGGCCGCCAGCACACGGCAGCAGTAGTCTGCCTCTTCTCCACGCGCCAGTAAGCTACTGCACAGCAGCTGCAGCAGCTCAGCAGGCTGCAGCGCCGCCAAGTCGGCACCACATGTTTGACCAGCGTTTGACCAAACGCGGACGTGGCAGCTGCTGCGTTTGACTGCCTTGACCAGCTGCAGCAGCACGCGCAGAGCCTGCCGGCTGACCTGCAGTGCAAGGATCCGGTCTCCATCTGCCTCTGGTCCTGCTGCTGCTGCACCTACTGCTGCTGCATCTTTGCTGTTGGCGCTGTTTAGTCCCAGCATGTCAGCGACTGCTGCTGCCGCTGCTGCTGAGCTGGGCTGCTGCTTCAGCAGCTCCCAGCTGTTGGTGCCCATTGCGAGTGCAAGCGGGGGCCTAGGGACTGCTCGTGAACTGGCTGGCTGCTGCAGCCATGTGCTCACAGACTGTTGCAGCAGCAGCTGCAGGTGTGTGCACTGCACCTGTGCATACATTGCAGGGTAATGCAGGTTGTCAAGGCCCAAACGCGTGTGGTGCAACACAGCTGGCTGTATTCCGGACAGCAGCACGCAAGGATGCAGTGACATGCAGACACATGCAAAACTGAGCAGGGCACTGCCCATGCGAAGCAGTAGTAGCACTGCGTCATGTCCTGCAATACAGCATACATACAGCACACATTGCATGCAGCATACACAGCCGCGTACCTCTGGCAGTGGTGCTGCCGCCACCATTCGCTCCAGCAGCTGCAGCAGCCGCAGCCACAGGCGCTGGTCCTCGCGGTTGATTGGCGCAGCACCCAGCAGCCGCTCAAACGCAGACTGCCAGCTGCAGTCTGGTATGCTGTGATCCACAGCAACAGCAGCAGCAGCAGCTGCTGGTTGGTCCAATGAGGGTGTGCTGCCTGCAGCAGCAATGGATTGCAGCCCCTGGTAGCTGCTTGCGAGCTGCTCCAACTGCTGCAGAGCCTGCTCACACTCTGCATGGCTGCCTGACGCTTGCACAGCCGACAGCAGCCGTTGCGCAACAGCCGCAGCATCAACGTTGAACAGCTGGTTGGCTGTAGCAGAGAGCACACGCTGGCTGATGTGATGTGCGGCATGCGGCAGGCAGTCTGCTAGCAGGGCACGTGCTGCTGATGGGTTGTTTCCTGCCAGCTGCAGCAGCTGCTGCTGTTCTACAAGCTGCTTCACCCAATCCTGCTGCTGCTGGTGCTCTTGCAGGCTCTGGCCATGCATGCCTTGCGCGCTGTCAGGCACAGCTGCTGCTGCTGCTACTGAGACAGGAAGCACCCTGAATGGGAACTTGTACTGGCGCAAGAACGGCTCAGGCAGCAGTACGCCATTGACACCACTTGGCAAAAGCACAGGTTGCTGCTGGTCACCCTGCTGCTGCTGCTGCCAAGCTGATGTATCCAGCCCAGCTGCCTCTGCCGCACTTGCGGCTGTAGCTGCTGCAGCAGGAGCAAAGCCACTCCATTGCTGTGCTGCATTACCGAAGAGTATCAACGCCAGTACACGCGAGACGGCTCGGCGCACGGAGTGAAGCGTGTGCACCACCAGAGGTAGCAGCGGCACTAGCAGCCTGCGGGGATGAACATACAGCACACAGCAGCGCCACTTGGTGCTGTCAGTTTTCATTGCAGGAAACTGTTGTCCGTCACAGTGCAGCAATGCAGTCATCAAGCAACCGACAATCATGCTGGTGCGGCCTGCTGTGTTGTTAACTGCTACTGAACATCGCACACGAGCTGGTGCGTGCCTCGTGCAGGCTTCCAGTCGTACAGGTAATGCTGTATGCACTGATTGCACATGACAAGTACAGCTGCGTGCTAGCACCAACATGTGTCCATCCTGCCCATACCTGTGAGTATCATTGCACATCCAGGCAAGCGCCTGCGGACTGCGTGCCAGCAGCCCTGCCAGCAGCTGCAGCGCAGACACTGCCAGCTGCATGTCAAACAGATCACCACTGGGAGCCCCAGCGCCAACACGCGTTGGTGTGGCTGCGCGGCCTGGCAGGTGTGGCGTGTTGCTGCCGTCTTCTTTAGGCCTGCGTGCAGGATGCAGGGCAGCAGCGAGAGCTGCCTGTCAATGCAGCACAGAGCGCAGCTCGCAAGGGATGCACAGCACTTGTTGCTTAGGTTAGGCGAACGTTGGGCATGGCATCAACACAATGCAGCACCCCTCAGCCAGAATGCGTGCTCCCAGGCCAGCCCGCATTGCCAAAACCTGCACCCACCAGGATGGCACACACAGCCCCCACGCTGCCTCCAGGTTTTGGTGTTCTACCATGACGCTCAGCAGCTGCGGTTCAGGGCTCAGCGCCAGCAATTCCTCTGCCGCTGATCTGCGCAGCTCCAGCGCCAAGCCCTGGTTCTGCAAAACCCCTAGCAAATTGCGCACATCGCGCTGCGTGAAGTTTGCTGCAAGGGCCGCTGAGGCATCTGTCAGGGGGTCTAGCGGCAGGTGGTGCTGCTGCTGCTGCCTGTGGAGTGCTGCTGATGCTGAGGAGGCAGAGTTGAGCAAGCCCTTGAACGGGTCATCTGCAGGACAGATTGACGCATACAGGTGTTGCGTCAGCACAGGCTTGTTGGGATGAACACTGCGTTAGAAGCATGCATGTCTGTATTTTGCAGGCCGCAGAATGCCGCCTGCATGGTGTATCCTTCTTCATACAGGATGCACAGCCGAGATGCAGCTGCATCTGATGCTCACCTGCAAATGCTTCATACTCGTCCACTTCGTCCTCGTGTTGCTCCTTGTCGCCCAACAGCAGCCGCAGCAGCTGCCGCCCCGCAGCACACCTCACATCAGCACGCACACTGAACAAATCCTGCAGCACACACAGCGCAGGGCTCTGCCAGAACCCCGGGCCTCCAAACTCATCCTGCCCTTGCTGCTGCTGCTCCTGCAGCTGCTGCTGAGTGAGGCCCTCCAGAGCTTCTGCAAGTGCAGGAGCTGATTGGTCGCCTGCGCAGCAGCTGATCCAGCAACGCCAGGGTACAAGCCAGGCTGCTGATGCACTGAACCCTAGGCCCCGCAGCAGCGACAGCAAGATGCTAGATGACTGCAGCCGCATCTGCTGGTCAGCCAAGCCCTGAACCACCAGGTATTCTGTTACATCTGGCAACATGAGCAGCTGCACCACGGGCTGCTGCTGCGCTGCTTCCAGCGCTTCGGGCGCTGCCGCCGCCGCACTAACCAGCAGCTGCAGCACCGCCTGCTGCTGCTGCTGCTGCTGGCTCAGCAGCTTCAGCAGCAACTTCCCAGCCTGCTGTTGGTGCTGCCTTGCTCCCGCTGTCACGACGACTGTCAGGCCATGCATAACACCATGCAGCAGCCTCACATCAGCCCTAGGGTTGAACCCCAAGCTGGGCACTGCAGCTAAAACCCTGTCAATCCACGTGTCAGCTACCTGAGCTGGATCCGCTTCTAGCTGCAGCAGCAACGGTCCAGCTGCGTCCTCTGCTGCTGCCGCTGCCACATGTACTGCATGTACTGCCTGCAGTACTTGCAGGCTAGCTGGCCGCAGCCGCTGCAGCAGGGGTTGCGCAGCGGAGCGCAGCTCTGGTAGCAGCAGTGTGACAGATTGATCCGTTGCTGCGGCTGCCGCGGCATCGGCAATGGAGGGCGGCACTACGCTGCTGCTGCACCATGTGCCCGGTGCTGCGTTGACCAACCTGCAGAATTGCAGACGTGCAGTTGGGTGAGTATGAGCAGTGCACGCATGCAAAGAACAGGCGGACATGTGCATGTCCACAAGTAGCGCTGATGATGGTGCACTGCGAGAGCTAGCACTTATAAGCCCAGCATGTTGTGGCCAGCGTTGATGATGTAGCAACCCTCACTGCCAGTTTGCCGGCTCGTCTTAGCGACACATGCAAGTTTGGCGACAGCAGCCCACCTTAGAGCCAGCAGCAGCAAGTTCAAGCTCCCTAGGTCCCAACAGCAAAGTCCAGGTGCTGCTGCAGCAGCTCCACCAGCCAGCATCACAGCAGCGGCAGGTGCAGCATGAATTGCGGCACCTGTGCTTGCCAACCTTACTGCAGCAGCATCTCCAGCCACCATGCTGCAGCTGGCTGCTGCTGCTGCAACACCAGGCTGGCCTGATAGGGCTGCTGCTAGAGCTGCAGCCCTATCGCCGGCAGCAACAGCAGCTATGGATGCAAGGGCACGTGACAGCGCCCCCAACATGCCGCGCCACACTGCCTGGAGTTCATCGTGAAGTTGGTAAACTTCCTGCTCCTGCAACTGTGAACTTCGCACCAGCAGGCCTGCCGCTGCATTTTCATTGTGCTGCTGCTTACCACTGCCTACTTCAATGCCTGCTGCTGCCAGAGCCGTAAACGGTGCTGTGAGCAGGGGCAACGCTGCCTCCAGGATTGGCAGCAGCTCATAGTGCCTCCCTGGTTGCGCCAGCAGCTCACATACCTGCGTCAAGCGCATATGAGATGCACGAGTCAGCAAGGGTCGCGGGGCCGATGGCGTTGACGCTATGGCTTGAACTGGTGACAGGATGATGATGAAATGCGAGAGTCAGCAAGGGGCGGTTGTACATCGCACGTGGCAACCGCAACACCCAGACCTAGCCGCACAGCATTCGAGCAGCAGGCATACTAAGGGTGTGTACTGCGTAACCAGCTATGCTACGCGCAGTATCTTTGGAAATTAGCTGTGCAGAAATCATGCACAGTACTGCAGGTGCACTCGCTGATGATGGTGCAGCTGCTGCATGCACGCCGCATCTCTCACCTGCAGGCATATGCTGTTCACTGCTGCTGTCACGCCAACACACTGCTGCTGCTCCCACAAGCCAACGCCTGCCAGACGCCACTGCGCCTCAGCAGCAGCAGCAGTGCTACCCAACAGCGTGTCATCACCAGGCATCGGCAGCTGCGGGTAGCAATTGGGGCAGCTGGGATCAAGCACTGGCGCCCTGGCTGCTGCTAGCGCTGCAGCAGCAGCACCACCGCCTGGCGCTAGCCTTGCTGCTGCCAGGAAGCTGCGGCTGGCATTGCTACCTCCAGCAGCAGCAGCAGCAGCTGCTACACTGCCTTGATCACCTTGCGCTGCTGCTAGGTCTGCTCCAGCAACGCCAGCTGCTGTCGCTGCTGCTGCGCATGCCAAGCTGTCACCGTACTCTGAACGCGCAAGCTCAGGGTGACTGGCGAGAGCCAGAGAGGCTTTGAGCCCTGTCACTAGCTGCAGTAGCACTGCAGCAGCGGCTTGCTGCACTGCCCTGCTGCTCCTGCTGCTGGACAGCAGTGCGAGGCAGTTGTCCTGCAAGGGCAGCGTTACCAGCATGTGTGGGCACAACAGTACAAGGCAGGTTGGTGTACGGCAAAAGAGCAAGCAAGCTAGCATTGCTACTTCTGCTTTGCCTTGCATTGCGCAGCAAACTTATATGCTCAAGAGCCTGAAGCACTGCAGAAGAGTGCGGGGTACTATACCACATCTCCTCAGCACACGCCTGCCTGCTGATTGCAATGAATGATAACACCAACTCACCAGGATGCTCTGCCGCTGCAGCAGCGCTTCTGCAGGCATGTCCAGCGCAGCAGCGCCTGCCAGCTCCAGCAGTGCCGGCAGCAGCAGCCGCTCATCGTCGCTGTACTGCAGCCGCACGTTCAGCTCAAACAGGGCCTGGTCGTCTGAGGCTGACAGTGCGACCACGGGCAGCAGGATGTGGCCGGGGTGGTGGCTGCTGCTGGGTGGGGGTGCCCAGGCTGAGACAGGCGCTGCAGTGCACATGCATAAATATTTGAATGTAACGAGCTGGAATTAGCATTGGTTTGGATGATGCCAGGTGATACAGGAGAACCTGAACAGGTGTAGAGAGTGCTATGTCAACAGTCCAGGCACCAATCAGTTGTCCATGCAGCATGAGCGACAGTGGACACAGCATGAAGCAGTACAATGTGGCATCCCTTGCAAAGCGTATTGTGCTGTGCTATTTGCTGGCGTGCATGGCATGTGTACTCAAAGCGCCTGTGCAATGACTACACACCTACGTCACCAACGGCTGCCGTGCCAGCGCGGCTCTCCTGCTGCCTCCAGTCTGCACGCGCCCTGGCCCTGAGCAACCGCTCGTCAAAGGCAGCAACACCATCGCTGATGCTGCCCTCCATTGCACCACCAGCAGCTCCAGCCGCAGGTGAACCGGTGCGACGCCATGCACCCAGCGATGCACCTGCTGCGCCTGCTGTTGCTGCGCTGCCGCCTGTGCCTGGCCTAGACCCTGCTGCTGCTCTGCTGAGGCCTTGCTGGCTTGCAGGAGAGTCAGCAGCAGCTGCCTGCTCCCACGCTGCTGCAGCTGCTTGAGCCCTATACCCAACAGAATGAGCAGGAGAGCCTGCTGCGCCTGCCTCTGCTGTTGCAGCAGCAGGGCTGCCAGCAGCACCAGCTGTGAGTGATCCTGCAGACGACCCCGGCCGGCTGCTGACAGCAGCAGCCCAACTGCTGCTGCTCGTCCGCAGTCTGCTGGTGCCTGCGCTTATGAGCTGCTGCACACGGCTGGAATGGCTGTCTGCTGCTGCTGGTGCTGCACTCTTGACTGCTGTGCTGTTTCCCATGGATTCTACGCTACAGCGAAGGCCACATGCGAGCTGCTGCTGGCTACCAGCTGGGCTGTAGTGCTGCCCCTGCCCTACCAATGCGGCTGCCTCTCCTGCTGCTGCTGGAAGTGCTGCTGTCATGCTGCGCAATGCTGCAGCACTGCTGCTGGAGGCACCAGGCGTAAGCAGCACACCAACCAGCGCCTCAACATATGGCAGCAAGTCGTCAGGCCATACTCCAGGCGTTATAAACACATGCGGTGTGCTGCCTGCAGCCCCTGATGCTGCGCTGCTGGTGCTGCTGCTGGCACGGCCAGTGAAGGCATGCAGCTGCTGCAGTGCCCCCAGCTCCAGGAGGGTCCTTGCAAGTGTGGCATCAGCTGCTGCCATCTTGCGCAGCAGCAGCAGCACAACTGCTGTAGTCTGCGCGCCATCACCAATGCTCAGCAGGCCTGCAGAGCATGCAAAGCAGCTGGGTTCAGGTGGCAGCAACATATATCTTTTGCTGCTGGTTCATGCGCCAGACCAGGCACGTGGGGTCAACGCCATGCAGCATGCAGCACACATCACTACGCACTGACGCAGCTGGAGAGTTGTGCTGTGAAAGTAACGCTGCTAAAGCCAGACAATGCGAAGGCACAACTGAATTACCACAAGGCTGCTGTTGCTCTGCTGACGTGTTCAGCAGCAACCTCAACAGCAACTCACTCAGCAGGCCCTTCAGCACCCGGCGTTCCTGCATTGCACACATCAAGCACGCCATGTTAGTAAGGCCTGAGATGGGGAGATGACTGCCAAGCATCTGAAACATCAGCACTGCATGGCTTTCTGCCATACACACAGCTACACATTGAGCGCTAAGGCCCCAGATGCTGCAGATTCAATCACTGCCTGCTCACCTGCAGCAGTTCAGCAGCACTGACAAGCCCATATTTCCACTTGAACTCAAAGCTCTCCAGTGCCCGCCCCCTGACTTCTGCTGAATGATGGCCTACGCATATACAATAAGATCACGGCGTCAGCTGCCAGCTCGCCGCGGTTGTGGTACCTCCTGCACAGCAGCAAGCAGCAGATGCCCACCAAGCTTTTCTGCGATGTAGTCCATGGAGCCCGCTTATGGCCGTTCAATACCATCCAGCTATTCAATGTTCAAAGTTTGTCGCAGTGAGTCCAGCGGCCGAAGTCCCTCATTCGATCCCGCTTGTGTTTCGTTGTTAAACTTGTTCTGCTCTCAACATCGCAAAGCATAAAGTGATGCTCTTTGAACTCGCAGCGTGCATCAGCTGGTAGTAGTACCGACAGGAGGCGAATCAGCACCTTGGTAGGTTTGAAGGCTGTGCAGCAGTGTCACCGTCAAACAGTAACAAGTTTACGCAGGCATCGTTTACTCGGTGTGAAACAAGCTGCAGAATACCTCTGAAATAGTTCAAAGCTAGATGTGTGGTAGCCATGCATTCTGCAAGCTGGCTGGCCCACCCTAGCACTGCCAGGTTCAAGGATGCAGCTCAGGTGCTGTGGGCCCAGCCTGGACGATCCAGTGGGCTGCTGTGGGCTTCAGTGCTGTGCTTGTCGCTTCCATTGCCTCCATGGCGTGCGCCCTGCAATGGTGAAGCACGCAATTCTGCATCATAGCCGCCGCAGGCCATAAGCATTCAGCACTTTCAACCGTTGAAGTCACTTCTCCAGCAGTGCCGGCCGCACTAGCCTAGTAGCAGCTGCCACCCCCTGTCCCGCAGCTGTCGCAGTGCGGCAGTGTGCCGCTCAGCAGCCGTTATACTGCAATTATTGCGCCACTGGCGCTGTTGCAGTGTCGCCTTGCCGCAGCAATGATAGAGGCTGGGGCAAACTTGAATGCTGCCATGTCATTGGACAGGGCAAAGCGCCGCGAAATGATTACGCAGAGGTCACTGCGAATACTACTTTGGCACAGTGCACTGCTAGTGCGGCAGAGCGGGCGCACTGGCAGATCTGTTGTAGTACAACAGCTGAGGCACACGGTGTAAGGCGCGGCTGAATGCAGCAGCATGAACACACAATGTTGGCGACAGCGCGCCAGGCGAAGTTCAGGTAGTTGATTACAGTTGGGCCGTCATTAGTAAGGTTGGTGACAGGTGCGCGCAAACACGGTGGACATGCCAGTTTCAAGCTCAACGCCAACGAGACACAGCAGACACACTGCGCACGACCAGGGCTTAGACGCCAAGTCTCTGCGTTTGGTGGCACACCCCAGCAGCTTGTCTGTGGTGCACACCGTCAACGGCGCTGCACCATGAAACTGTAATGGTTGGCAACTAGTTGTGAAAGTAACAGCAGCACCCAAGCAGCAAGGCATGCAGTGACACCCTTCCCCTGCATGCAAAGCTGCTCACTCACGCAAGGCTGCGCACGCGAGCAAGGCTGGCCTGACCCACTGTAACGCGCCGCTGATGGTCAATGCTGAACAAGTAGATCAAGCTGTCCAGATCCAGGAGCTTCTGGGGCACCAACCCTTCTGCGTCCAGGGAGCATCAAGTAGTGGGCTGCGCATGCACACACTTCGATATCTTGAATAATTACCTGAAGCAGAAGTAGAAAGGGCAGCGCTAGCGGCAGGGGGGCTCGTCACGGGCTGGTGCCCTCGATGAGCCTGGTCCTGCCGTCCTTCTTGAAGTCCTCCTCATCATCATCATGTTACCCATTAAGCCATAGCATCAACGCCATCGGCCCCGCGCCCCTCAGGAGCGGAAGAAAGAGGGAGCACTGCTCCATTGTGTTTGCAATTATTACGCACATCCCAAGCTTGGACAAGATACTCAGCAATCTTGAACTCCTGAGCGTTGTCCTTGCAGCGTCGCCGTTGCTGCGTCAGCATTTTTCTGTGATGAGCTGATGGACTTCAGCTGCCAGCAACGAGCCACAAACTCATCTTGGACACTCAGGAGTATCAAGGGCTGCTCTCAGCAGGCTGCCGTTGCACAGCAATTCTATAGCAGTCTAGAGCATGGCAGCACATGATCTGCATCATGCATGCCATGCATGCCACTGGCATCATCTGGACCAAGTTTGGACGGTGGCATCATCTGGACCAAGTTTCTGTGCCCGCGAATGTCGCCAAGAGCGCCCAAATGCCAGAGAGCCGCCACATAAGTTATGTTGAGCACGCACGGTGGGTTGGCAGCCCATGCTGGCAACAATGTGAGGCACAGATCTCGCCCACTTTGCAGTTTTCCAAGCATGCCAAAGAGACAAAACACCGCGCGGCAGCGGTCATAATGACCTGAATAAGCAGAAGACAGCAACCCGGCAACCAGCCTGTGAGAGTCAACCAGCTCAGCAGTCTGCCAGGCTAGCGCGTAAAGCTCCTCATGTAGAGTCTACCTGATCATCATGTGACAGGCAAGGCAAGCAGAAATCTTGAGAGCCCAGCCACTGTAATGCATTTTTCATAGTTTGAAAGCGACATTTCCATGGAAAGCCATCCGATGGCTTGGAGTTATGGTAGAGTGAGGCATACATAGCGTCTCATGGGCCACCAGCAGGTTTGGCTGAGTTGGGCCAACCGTTGGCCACACACTGAGTGTGTGAAAATGCAGCAGCACTCTAGCCGCTAGGTGCAGCAGCACTCCAGCTAGCCACTTCTGAGAACAACATGCCGCATTGAGAGGCACTTACCCCTGCATGCAAGGCTGTGCATTCAATGGGACGCTGCAGGTGGCCGTGTGGCACCAATGTGTGTGCATCCAATGGCGCACAACAGCGACACAGCTGTGCACCAAGTGCATGTCATCATCATCATCATGTTACCCACTGTGCACCAAGTGCATGTGATGCGTTAGGGTTGCGCACACACTGAACACTCGTTTAAACGTTGGAAACCAAGCCGTCATGCAAGTACAGCGCGGTAGCCAGTGGCCAACCACACGCGCTCGCCAGTCACTGCACTGATGACAGATGTACATAACGTGTGAGCCTGCAAACACGAGAATTTGCTTGCAGCTGTAATCAGGCAGATGTAGCAGCGACCTGTATGTCACGAATGCCTCGATTGCGCAGCATTCGCAACCACATACACAACCACGCCAGTCAGTGCATTATCTTGTGCCCCGTTACTCATTTTATACGGTTTCAAGTGCGACTCCGTGACTTGCGCAGCAGGTATCATTCTTGCACAGGCAGAACAAGCACATCAGAAAAAGCACACCGCTCACACCAAAAGCTGCTGGTGCAGTTGCAACGTTGTGTAGCACAGCAAGCAACGTCACAAGCTGTTGGACGAGAACGTTCCTGCCACATCTTGAAACTCCTTTGAGGGTTGGCTGTCATGCAGGCAGCATTGCAACAGCAACCAGAACACAGCATCATCGTGCTTGCCACAGCCTGCTGCACTGCATGCCATTTGTCAGCAGAGCATGTCATATGCTGCATATGGGACATCTACCACAACAAGTTGTCCAAGGGCTGTGTGTGCAACACAAAGTCATTTCACCGAGGAATATTCACAACTTCAACACTGTCATTTTTGTGAAAAATATTCACAATTCCACCTTGCAACAGCATCAGAATCTGCACATCTTGCAGATCTGCAATCTCTAGAGAAGCAGGCAGACGGCATGTGCCATGCTCAAGACATTGGCAACTGTTGCCATGCAGCTAGGACGCTGCAGGAGGCCTTGGCCAAAAGCACGCCAAAAGCACATGATACAACTTTGACACCACATGCCAGGTGCCCATTCAATGCAAGTACGCGTAGGTACAGCTGTATGCAGCAAGCTAGCAAAGTCGTTACTCTATGTCTACAGACAACCAAGCCGTTGCAGAGCATTGAGCTATCGACATCTGGTGTAAGGTAAAGTTTTCAGGTTCCGTTCGAGATCAGCTGGCCACCCAATTCTTGCTGGAGAGTTTGACACGACCGGTACACTGAGGCGTCACTGGTGGACTGTGGCATGCAACTGCACACAGCGTTCGTGTATTGCTCTCCTGGATAGCCACTAGCCATACAACCACCACGCACCTTTCAGAAAATGCTGCTAGAATACTTTGTTTCCTGAACAGGAGTAATGCAGACATATATGGACGTGCTAGTTGGCTAATTCTTGCATGATGCAGCCTGTGCACATGATTGTTCTGCCCAAGACCTATTGCAGCTGCAGGTTGCAGGCAGAAGTGTTATCGCACCTTTGCAAGACTGTGAAGCTACCATGAACACATGTCAACCAAGCTCTGGCTGGCTCCAGCGGTGAATATTGTCTCATGCCAGTGCTCCTGCTGCTGCTGCCATTCTGGGCAGTACTGTACAGCAAGTGCCAGGGTCCCCAGTCGTGCCTCGAAAAAGCTACCAAGCCATCATGACAACAATTCATACGTTTTGTGTTGTTCTTCGTCGCAGCGTGCATCTCTTTGTGATGACCATCACTCGCATTGCACAAACGCAACTGTAGGAACTCGGCAACGTAGCACAAGTACCAACTGCAGCATCCCTGAGGTCAGTGCCACAGCTCCCACAAGGAAAGGGTTGACGTGGAGAAAGAGCGGAGTGTTACAGGTTTAAGGCCGGAGTCAAAAACCTGGTCCTCCGCGACATTTTGAAACTGAGGAAAAGCTGAAGCTTCATAGCAGGCTCCAGTTTGTTGAGTTCTTAATCACGCTAAACTTGCTGTCGCACGCGCCAGCAGTCAAACGTTGCAACAGTCTTCTGCAGACAGCAAACATGAGGGAGATTGTGCACATTCAGGGTGGCCAGTGCGGCAACCAGATCGGTGCCAAGTTCTGGGAGGTGAGCCTAGCAACCCATTAAGAGCAGCAGGCGGTCGCAAGCGTGCAGCTGGGCGCCTCGGGAAGCAGCAGGTCACTGTGCTGTGCGGGCTCCACAACACGTCTCGAGGTTGGCCTTGACCGGGCATGCCTCATCCCCAAAACACTTGTGCATATACAGGTGGTCTGTGACGAGCATGGCGTGGACCCCACGGGCACCTACCATGGCGACTCTGACCTGCAGCTGGAAAGGATCAACGTGTACTTCAACGAGGCCACTGGCGGTGAGGCCTTTGGCTTCGCTTTCAGCCATGCAGCAGTCAGCAGTTTTATTCAGGCTGTCAAAAATGGTGCTGCGGGCCAGCAGCTTGTGGTCAAGCAGCAGCAGCACCCAGTCCTTTGCAGCTCGGGACTCTCTTGCAGAGCTTACAGCAAAAGCGTCCTAAGATATCTTCACAGCAGCAGCGCTGGAGTATCTGCTCGTCCATAAGCAGGCTCGCAAGTGCTTCGACTCACATGCTGTGCATTCAAATTTCAGGCCGCACGCCATATCGTTAGCTATCAAATACTTCCTCACCAACCTTTCCTTGCATGAATGTCTGCCCTTACAGGCCGCTATGTGCCTCGCGCCATCCTCATGGACCTGGAGCCCGGCACCATGGACTCTGTGAGGTCCGGCCCATATGGCCAGGTGTTCAGGCCAGACAACTTTGTCTTTGGCCAGACTGGTGCTGGTAACAACTGGGCAAAGGGCCACTACACTGAGGGTGCTGAGCTGATTGACTCTGTGCTGGATGTGGTGCGCAAGGAGGCAGAGTCCTGCGATTGCCTGCAGGGTGAGTGCAGATGCTGCTGCTCTAGTGTTGCTGCCATGACTCTTTTGCCGTGGTTGCTGCTTTTGTTGCTGCTGTTATCATCCTCTTTGTTCCGCTGATGTTACTGCACACGGCCACATTTGGCCGACTAGTTTTGCAGCTATCAGGCAGCACTGCATTTGACTTGGTTGATTTGCAGCTGATCTTTGCTGCTGTTCATTGTGACGATCAAAACATCACTCCTGCTCTGTTTTGTGCTTTTGCTGCAGGCTTCCAGGTGTGCCACTCTCTGGGTGGTGGCACTGGCTCTGGCATGGGCACCCTGCTGATCTCCAAGATCCGCGAGGAGTACCCCGACCGCATGATGCTCACCTTCTCAGTGGTGCCCTCACCCAAGGTGTCTGACACCGTGGTGGAGCCTTACAACGCCACTCTGTCAGTTCACCAGCTGGTGGAGAACGCCGATGAGTGCATGATCCTCGATAACGAGGCTCTGTACGACATCTGCTTCCGCACCCTGAAGCTGACCACACCCACTTTCGGTGACCTGAACCACCTCATCAGCGCTGTGATGTCCGGCGTTACCTGCTGCCTGCGCTTCCCAGGCCAGCTGAACGCTGACCTGCGCAAGCTGGCAGTCAACCTGATCCCCTTCCCTCGCCTGCACTTCTTCATGGTGGGCTTCTCTCCCCTCACCAGCCGCGGCAGCCAGCAGTACAGGGCCCTGACTGTGCCTGAGCTGACCCAGCAGATGTGGGACGCCAAGAACATGATGTGCGCTGCTGACCCCAGGCACGGCAGGTACCTCACAGCCAGCGCCATGTTCCGTGGCCGCATGTCAACCAAAGAGGTGGACGAGCAGATGCTCAACGTGCAGAACAAGAACAGCAGCTACTTCGTTGAGTGGATCCCCAACAACGTCAAGTCCAGTGTGTGCGACATCCCACCCAAGGGTCTGAAGATGTCAGGTGGGTACTCACTGCTTCTGAGTAATCCTTGTGTTCTGAAAATGCGGTACAGTAAATCACTGATTTCAGGCACTGCGTGACAAGTTTTCACTTGATAGTGCATGCAGCTGCAGCAGGCTCAGAGTGAATACAAGCATGCTTCCAGTTCATCATCATTAGATTGATTTGTCAGGCAATATGCTAATACTTTCTGCTGCTCTGCTGCTTCTTTCCTGCAGCTACCTTCATCGGTAACTCCACCGCAGTGCAGGAGATGTTCAAGCGCGTGTCTGAGCAGTTCACAGCCATGTTCAGGTGGGTTGATTCGGGTTGTTGCCAATTGACTTGCAGTGTTGTTGCTTGATGAGTTTTGTTGACTGAAAGTGATAATTGATACAACTCAGCCTGTTTTCCTTGATAATGCTTCAGATGCTATCACAGCTGCTGCTTGCCAAGATGTTTTGCCAAAGCTTCCCAGACAATCTCTTCAGTATCAATTATATGATGCAACATATGCCGCCGCCAACGAACTTGAATGACCTGTTCCTGCTTTTTGTATGCAGGCGCAAGGCTTTCCTCCACTGGTACACCGGTGAGGGCATGGACGAGATGGAGTTCACTGAGGCCGAGTCAAACATGAACGACCTGGTGTCTGAGTACCAGCAGTACCAGGATGCCTCAGCAGAGGAGGAGGGCGAGTTCGATGAGGAGGAGGAGGTGCAGTAAGCCCTTTCCCCCTAGTCTGCTGCTGCCGCATGTCGTGTCTTGCACTATATGTACTTAACAGCGAGCATGCGCATCCTCCTGCGGTTCGACAACAGGGGATGGCTTTGTATGCTCTGTGCCTTGTGTCATTGACTTTGTTTCCTTGATGGCTGCTTTTGCTGAAAAGTATGCTGATCAGGTGATCGGGGGACCATCGTGTGTGTGATACTGCTGACCAATTAACAGACATCTGCATGGTGATTGCAAACTTTTTGGTGGTGTCATGAGTTTCTTTGGCTGTTGGCAAGTGTTGTTCAGCAGTGGCAGTCAGGCTGTGTGCGGTCCTCAGGCTGTCTGTCTGTATAGCTAAATAGGCACTACTGAGGAGAAGTGGCAGAATGAGTGATCAGCCTTTTGATACAGGAGGAGGGGTACTGCATACTGTGCAGCCTTGAACTTAATGTCATCAGGTCATGGTCCTTATCTACCATCTCTGCTGGTTGTGGACTGGTTCATGTATCTTTCTGTAACATTAAATCAACTGACGGGCTGCTGCCGAAGAGGCAGCAGTCAGGAAGAGGCCGACCATGACGACACACTGAGGCTCAGTATGCACGAAGCATGGCCAGAACCCTATAGGAGCTGCACCCACCCTCCACCCTAGTGAGCTACGGCTCCTGACATAAACGCATTAAAAGGCTAATTTATGTGGTGTCGCCTAGGCATCAGAATGGCCCACAACAAACACATGCAGACGCGTATAAAATTGAGTGCCCTTGCATCATCATCATCAAATTACCAGATCAAGCCATGGCATGAACGCCATCTCCGGAACTTGTTGCAGTGACACTTGCACAGCAGCAACACAGCTTGTCAACAGTATTGACAGCAGCAGAGCTGCACAGAAGCTGCGCCGGTGGTCAGCAATCGTGTGACTGTGCTGTGACAAACACTGTGATTGGGCAGCACAGATACAAATATCGTAAAGGCTTTCAGAAGACAGTCACACTTCTGAGTCAGAGCCACTCCGCTGGCAGAACTGCAGCCTGTCAGGCACTGGCAGTGCCTGCTGACCCACAGCCACTAGTATACTAGTTACGTAACTCAACGCCGATGGCGTTGATGCTATGGCTTAATGGGTAACATGATGATGATGATGACTAGTTACATAACTCAGCCTCACTGGCATTTGGCAGTTGCAAGTACCTCAAGGTATTCGAGCATGCTTGATTCACCATCATCATATTACCAAATCAAGTCATAGCATCAACGCCAATCATGCTTGATTGCTGCAACATGGCCATTGCATGCCAGCCGGCCAGCTCCATGGAGGCTACATCATTACACATCATCAATCTGCTTGCATGCTGAGCACAATACAAGCGAAGGGTGTCACTGCATGCCTTGCTGCTGTGGTGCTGCTATTACTTTTACAGGCTGGATGGCTAGCTACTAGCTGGTAGTCGGTATAGCTGTACTCAGTATGTTACTGTCAGCAAAGCCATGCTTCACCCCTTCAAAGTGTGATTCTGTTGTTGGCATTTCGGACACTGCTCAAACACTGAGTGCATAGCCGTAACAAGGCATACTGAAGCAGCCACAGCATGTCTAGCAGCCAAAGCATGCCTAGCATATGGGAAAAACACTGCAGAACAGCGACCCCGCTATTCATTGCCGCTATTGCTGCTGCGCCTCTTCCTGCCCCTCATCTGCCTGCTCTTCATCTTCACCATCTTCATCTTCACCATCTTCATAAAACACGACACCATCCTGCCCCTGCATGAACTCTGTGAACCCATCACCGTACATCTCATCTAATGCCTCTTCATCTTCATACTCCTCATCGTCGCTGCCGTCATCCCAGCCCTCTGCAGCAGCTGCCAGCGCAGCAGCAGCAGCCCCACTCCCGCCTTCCAAACTCAGCAGCGCTGCATCGTCAGCAGCTGGGTCTTCCTGCCCTGCTGCTGCTGCCGCTGCTGCTGCGTCGCGCTTGGCCTGGCGTGCGTTCATGCGGTCCACGACTGCTTCAAACAGCTCTACGTCTGCTGCATCGCGCGCCTTTGCCAGCTGAGCCCATCTATTGACAGGTGCCTCTGTGTACGCGTTGCCCTCTGCAGTGCCAAACAGGTACAGCAGGGCAGGAATAACAGGCGATCAGTACAGTGCTGTGAGCATGCGGTGCACACATGCACATCAAAAAAATATATCAAATGAAACGTCGGTGGTGTTGGCAGGTAGCCAGCCAGCAGTGGTGGTCTCAGCAGGTTGCCAAGCACGGGTGCTTTAGCGTGGTGAAAAACCATTCGTGGCACACACCAACCTGCAACAGTATGGTACTGTACTTATTATTCAGAAAGGTCAAGCAGATCAACTGCAGTGCAAGCAAGAACTGCAGTTGACTACAGCATGCACAACAGTGGTACATGCCTGGTGCACAAAGATGCAATTATGCCACATGCAGCTAGCACACACCATTGCTATTCATGCATGTGCGACCCTGACACTGCTAGCACTCCAGTGCACACCCACAACCTCTTTAGGAACAGCCCAAAAACATGAAACACACCTCTGTCCTCTAAGACCAGCGTGGGGTCCACAAAGTCCATATCAACACACAAAACTGAGCATCCTTCCACCAGAGATGCAATGTTGCAACATGCAGCTGGCAAGAACATTGTGGTTCATGCAATACGCAGCCTTGCCGCGCGCCATGGACACTCCAGTGCACACCCATGATGTCCCCTGAACAATAGCCATATTTCCAGGAAACCCACCTCTGTCCTCAAAGACCAGCGTGGGGTCCACAAAGTCCTTCTCACTGAGCTCCACCTCGCTCTGCAGATGCAGGATCTCGTCCTCAGTGGCCAGGTGGCCTATGGCAGCGATGAAGTCCTCAGTCTCAGGCACAGCGTGCACGCGCGAGTCTTGGAAGTCAGCAGGCAGCAGCGGGTTCATCTCCTTGACCTGCAGAATGATGGGGCATTGAAGTTGTACAGTGGAGGGGAGAGGGGGAGCAGCAGGCAGAGAGTTAGGTGTGGCAGCAGACCGTGTGCATATTTGCCTGTGCATGGTTTGAGACGTAGCTGGTGCCAAACACAAACATTGGATGAGAGAATATTGCAGGCCAGCGCCAGTGAAAGAAGAGCATCAACAACAGCTATGCGTGCATGCATCCGGCAATAGGAGATACTGCTGCATGTGGCCTACAAGTGCAGCACACCTGCAACTGCATGTGTTGCAGCTCGTGGTATATTCACCCTGAAGGGCTATGCTCACGCCCGTTCATTTGTTCTGTTGCATGCTCAGTGTCACACTTCCCAGTAAGCAATTCCAAAAGGAGCCCTTGTACCAATTCAGCTCACCTTGACTTTATCAGGGTGCACAAACTTGCCGCCGCCCACGATCAGGTCCATGATCTGCTCGTGGCTCCACGTCTCCCCTTCCCGTATCCAGTCCTTGTCGCTGCCCTGCAGCCGCACATCACCCGGGTGGCGCTGCTGCAGCGTGAAGCTGCTGGCCCGCGCTAGCATGCTCGTCTGGTGCCGCCACTCGGCATCAAAGATGGCCCTGCGTTCAGCAAAAGCAGTCAGGGACAGCAGTGGTGAGTAAAAGAAACCTGAGTGCGTATCATGTAGTGATAAGCTGCTGGCGCGCGCCAGCATGCTAGTCTGGTGCCGCCACTCAGCATCAAACATGGCCCTGTGTTGAAGCAGAAGCAGTGAGAAACAGCAGGCGGTGGTGAGTTCAAGCAACCTGAATATAGCTGCTGGGACACGCCAGCATGCTAGTCTGGTGCCGCCACTCGGCATCAAACATGGCCCTGTTGAAGCAAAAGCAGTGAAAAGCAGGTAAGTATGAGCGAGCTGAGTGTGTGTCATGCAGTGATAAGCTGCTGGTCCGCGCCAGCATGCTGGTCTGGTGCCGCCACTCGGCATCAAACATCGCCCTGTCGAAGCAAGCGGTGCAGGGCAGCAGGCGGTGGTGAGTGACATCAACCTGAGTGTGTCATGCAGTGATAAGCTGCTGGGCCGCGCCAGCATGCTGGTCTGGTGCCGCCACTCGGCATCAAACATCGCCCTGTCGAAGCAAGCGGTGCAGGGCAGCAGGCGGTGGTGAGTGACATCAACCTGAGTGTGTCATGCAGTGATAAGCTGCTGGGCCGCGCCAGCATGCTGGTCTGGTGCCGCCACTCGGCATCAAACATCGCCCTGTCGAAGCAAGCGGTGCAGGGCAGCAGGCGGTGGTGAGTGACATCAACCTGAGTGTGTCATGCAGTGATAAGCTGCTGGGACGCGCCAGCATGCTGGTCTCGTGCCGCCACTCGGCAACAAACATGGCCCTGTTGAAGCAAAAACAGTGAAAGATTGCAGTGGTAGGTATGAGGAACTTGAGTGCTTCGTGCAGCGTGAAGCTGCTGGCGCGCGCCAGCAGGCTGGTTTGGTGCCGCCACTCGGCATCAAGCATGGCCCTGTTGAAGCAATACAACCAACGGCGCAATACAGTGGGTCACGACAGCGTTGCATGCGCGCGAAGCCTTGCAAGCAGGGATCAGGTGTCTCTGCTTGCTTTCCTGCTAGAGTGCTGCTGTTGTTACATAGCCCTGCAGCAAGGCACAAAGCAGATAGCAACATGGCGAGCAAGCATCAACATAAAACGATGGCGGCTGCACAGCCACAGCTCTGCTGCAGCAGCAAGCCGTGCGGTTAGTAGTCTGGTGTGTAGGTGGCAGCCGCCAAAACATTGCTGCGCCAGTTTTGTGACTTGTCAAAAGACTCACCCACAACCCACAACGACTGTGGCTGCAGAAGCTGACGTGCGAGCCAATAGTTTTTACAGTGACAACTGCTAAGCGCCTGCAGCTGCTGCGCCACGCACCTGTGTCGCCGCTTCTCTGCCAGTGCGCGCATGTCCATGATGTTCCAGTCAGGGTTGGGGTCCTGACGCTCCATAGGCATCTCATCCTGCACGCCAGCAGCAGCAGCAGCAACAGCAGCAGCAGCAGCAGCAACAGCAGCAACAGCAGCAGAGGATGCGTCAAGTGCGCAGAGCAGGTGCGGCGCATGGGAGTTGTCGGACATGCAGGTGCGCTGATGGGAAGGGGAGGCATGCTCAGCCAGTGGGGTAAGGCCAGCTGTGCAGCTCACGGCCAAGCATGGCGCAAGAGCTTGTGACGTAGGATGGTGTGTGTATGCCAATCACCCAGGAAGCAGATGCATGAACAGTATTGGAGGGCGACGTCTGCAGTAGGGCTGAAGCTTGCTGCTGCTGCTGCTGCTTCTGCTGCTGCTGCTTCTGCTGCTGCTGCAGTTTGCCATGCGCTACATGTCTGCCAAGCTGGCAGGTGCAACAACAGACTGCGCGCTGCCCCTGCAGCATATAGCACCTCAGCTGCTGTGCAAGGTGGTGGCTGTGATAGCTGGCCCGCTGGCTTGCAAGGGGCATCTGCTGGCAGACGCCTGACACTGTGCTGCTGCTACACCTGCTGCTGCTGCTGCTGCTGCGTCAGTGTTAGCTTCCCAAACCCAGCTAGCAGGATCGCTCAACCACATAGCCGGCTGGCTGCCTGCCTGCAGCAAGCAACTGCTGCCGCTTGGCATCCTGCTGAGTGTGCTGCTTCCTTGCTTCTGCTTCTGCTGCTTCTGCTTCTGCTGCTGCTGTCAGCTGCCGCCACGCACCGCGTACTGGAAGGAGTTGGTGTAGCTCTGGTCGTACGTCTCCGGGGGCCGCACGCGTGGCCCGATCATCTGCTCCACGTCGGTGCGCTTGCGCAGGCTGCCCAGCTGCTCAATGAGCTGGTCTGCAGCAGCAGCAGCAGCAGCAGCAGGTGCCAACAGATAAGGCAGGGGCAGCCGTGGCGCTGCTGGTGAGCTACAGCAAGAAAACCACGTGCAGTAACAGCATGGATGCAAGCTGCTGGCTAAGTGAACAAGCAGCATCAGCTGCTACTGAAGGGTGAAGGCACGGGACGGTTCCATCCTTGCAGCCGAGCAACAAGTGCACTTGTTATGGGCCTTGTTTCATAGCTGTGAGTTGATGCAGCTGCTTTGTGTTCTCGAGACAGCTGGTGGCTGAACAGCGCTATGATTGCAGCTGGGGTGCAGTCTTGCGGCCTTGTACCTCCTGCACAGCTGCTGTCCCAGTGTGCTTGCACTGCCACTGCACCCCACCAGCGCTGTTGTGTGGTATGAACATCAAAGTCTAGCGGACTTGACAGCTGTACATCAACTATGGCGAGATGCGCCCCTACTCACATGCACGGTTAATTGCCTGCATGCTCTGGTCAGCTGCTGAGACATCCTCGTCCTCCAGGTCCAGGATGTCTTCACTCTCGTACCAGAACTCCTCCCAGTTTGTTACGCGACTAACCCACTCTTCATCCTCGTAGTCTGGGTATACATTGTTGATGTCCACCATACGTTCGTATGGGTTGTCTGACTCCCTAATGTCCTGCTCTTCACCCTCTTCATCTACCTCGTCTAGCTCTGCAACGCGACATACTTGCAGTATAGAACGTCTAGACTGTGTTTGATGCTTGGGAGCTGCTGCTGGTGCTGTGCTGCGACGTGGGCGGGCCACAAACGGCCTTACTGCATAAGAGCAGCTGGCCTGGCTGCCTGAAGCTAGCCGCTGCTGCAGCTGCATCCCGCTGCGTAATCTACGTTAATATGTACCAATGGGACAGTTGATCGGACAAGCGGACAGTAAACCAGGATGAAACGAGACTCCACGGAATGGGACGGCTGCTGCTGGACTTGGCAAGTGCCGTGACGTGTAAAAGACCAAGCAATATCGCCAATAGTTACGGTGCCCTCTGACTGCGTCACCATAGACCTGTCAGTAACAGGGCTTCGACAGCAGCAGCAGACGCACCGGCAGCAGCAGCAGCAGTGCCCCACAACCTGCCGTCTGACCTGCTCAAAAGGCATGTTTCAGGCCCTTACAATGTATGATGCGGTTTGATGCTGGTGGTGAATGCCTGGTGTTGGTCAACGTGCCTTGACTGTCAGTCAATGACTGATGCAGGCCGCCTGCCAGGCTACAGCATGGCGGTCTGGCTGTGTGCCTCACAACCTTAAACAGCTGAAATATAAACAGTGCTGCTCAAACATACACCACAACCTCAAGTCCACATAATGGGCTAGAACACTCCAGCCGGTGCACTTGTTGCGGCAACAGCTTTTGCGGCAAACCATGGACATATCTCAAGGCTTTGCACTCACGATCGGCGCTGGCACGCCAGCACAGAGATTCCATGCACACATGTTGAAACAACTGCTGCAGCATGCAGCACAGCTGAGCAGCGGCCAGCCACAAGGCAGCTGTGCCACCATGCCTCCACCACGTCAACACAAAGTGCAGGCGACTGTATAGTCGACTCAACCAATAAGTCAAGCCAGCATAGCCCAGATACAGCTGGTGCCAAAAAAACTACCATGTGGTGCCACCACAGTGTGCCATGCAATGGTTGAGTTGTAGCACTTGAACTTCAAGAGATGCGACATCACTCACTCTATTAGAGTGACGGGTGAGACGCTCACCATCCAGAAGACAAGCACGGCGCAAAGGCAACAACAGGGTCGAATAAATGCATACATGACATCAAACAGTGTACTTATGCCGACATAAAAGCCATGTGTATGAGACACAACTGCCCGATGAGCCCAGGCATGCAGTGAGTGTGCTGCAAGGCACACACTACTACAACACTGTGCTGGAATCTATGGCAAACATAACATTACGTAACATGACGTTGTACCGCACCCTGCACACAGCAGTTGCCATGCATATCACACAGCTGCAACTGACAAATGCTGATGCAAGCCATCCCTGCTGCCATGCCGACTGCTGCCACCATTGCTACCTGCTGCGTCCACCGCTGCCCCTGCTGGCGCTGCTGTTGCTACTGCTGCTGCCGCTGCTGCTGCTGCATCCTCTGCTGGCAGTGGCCGCCAGGTGTGCTGCTTGCGCAGCAGCACTGGGCCGCAGCAGACTCGCTGCCATGCAGCCAGCAGCTGCACTGGGCTGCGGCTGCCTGGGCAGCACGGCGCGTTGCGGCACAGCTGCCTGTCTGTGAGCAGGTCCTTGGTGGTGATGTCTGCGGTGTGTGTGTAAGGGGGGGGAGAGAAGGCAGCAGACACGAGGGGCGCACAGGAGGGTGAGCTGTGTAGATAAGAACAAGGGGGGGTTATGTGCTGCAGATTGTCAAGATGGAGTGTCAGCAGGTCCTTGGTGGTGTTGCCCGCAGGGGGGAGGAGCAGACACGAGGGCCGCACAGGAGGGCTAGTGTACACAAAACAGGCGGACCAATGTGCTGCAGAAAGCAAGATGGAGAGTCAGGAGGTCCTTGGTGGTGATATCTGCTGACAGGAATTGTCGGGCAAGAGATGTGCACAGAGGTAATGTGTTAGTAACAGCAATGTGCTGGGACGGTCACTGCCTGAGGCAGCTGACAGTGCCAGTGACCAGTACAGTGCTGTTACTGACACGGTGTCAGTTTAACAAGCGCACAGCATGCTGCTGCAGCCCTTGCTTTCAAAATCCGTGCTGGAGGGACGCAGTGATGCCCAAGGCGCTGCAGCGCAAGTCCCAGAATAACAAGGCGAAAAGCATAAGACGGATGCAGTGCTGTCCAGGGATGTAGCACAGTGCACAAGCATCAAGGGTTGCAGCTGCACCGAGGCGCAGCTGCGCCTCACCGAGGATGATGGCCAGGCAGTGGCTGGTGCCAAACATGTCCTGCTCAAACAGATGCACTATATCACGGGTTGTAGCTGCACTGAGCAGCAGCAGCAGCAGCAGCCCCTCACCGAGGATGATGGCCAGGCAGTGGCTAGTGCCAAACAGCAGCACCGTGGCATGGTAGCCGTACACCACGCACAGGAAGATCAGCAGCAGGCTCTCAACGCCCATCCATACCCCAGGCCTGCAGCAGCAGCAGCAGCAGTCGTTATTGTAGCACGAGCAGGCCGCCGTACTGCTGCCGCAGCAGTATGATGTGGATTGTGACAGAGAAGCACCCACAGCATGCCCGTAAACGGCCGCTGTGCAAAGCTCAGCACTGCAGCTATCCCGCCCTTCTTGCACGCAGGGGTCTTTGCACCTACACATGGCTGCTGCTGCTGCTGCTGCTGCTGTCACCGCTACTCACTCTGGCAGTCCCCTCAGCTGCAGCCGCCACAGGCCTCCCCCCAGCAGCAGCAGGCAGCCGGCCTGCCCTGCCACCAGGAAGCCTGCAAAGAAGCGGTGGTTGCGCAGCGCGATGCAGTTGCCCACCACGCCACAGTGGTGGTCCCAGCGCTCCTGCACACAGCAGCAGCCACCACGTAGCATGTTGTGTGAGTGCGTTGTATCAATACGCCTAGCGGCGATGTGCAGTTGCAGTTGCCTAGCATGGTACCTGACACGTTTAATTTGTTGGGAGACAGAGGGGAGGGAGTGAATGGTTGATATACATGTATTTGAGACCGCTGCCACCATTGCGATGCAGTCGGCAGGTTGCCGCAGGCACGGCAAAGCACTGCTGCAAAAATGGTAGAACGCTATGCACCGCTCCAACCACTGCTGCTGCAAGCACTGCTGCTGCAACCACCGGACCGCCAGATCCTCCCGGCAGGCTCACCATGCACACACCGCATGTGCTGCAGTGGTGTGAACGCGGCGGCCGCCAGATGTTGCAGGTGGCGCAGTACTTGGTGTACTGTGGCTGTGCTGGGCTAGCAATTATGCCCTGCCGACCTGCTGCTGCTGCCTGCTGCTGGGATGCAGTGTGTGGCTGCAGTCGCTTCATCCAAGTGCCACGTGCGTCTCTGCTGTACAGGTGGCCATCGGGCACAGGCAGGCCTGACTCCAACTGCTCAACCAGAGCATCTGGTGCACAGAGTTATGCACAGCAACGACAGCAGTAGCAGCAGCAAACCAGAAGCCGCATGTGAGTGTTACATACCCCAGGCTTACAGCATCAGAAGCGGCACCAGAAGCAGCAGCAGTCACTGATGCCAATGCTGCTGAGGCTGCAGTCGCTTGATCCAAGTGCCCCGTGCGTCTCTGCTGTACAGGTGGCCATCGGGCACAGGCAGGCCTGCTTCTAGCTGTTCAACAAGAGCATCTGAGGGGGGGAGGGGGGCCAGGATGCATACAAGCAGCAGCAGCAGCAGCAGCAGCAGCACCAGAACAGAGCATTTGAAAAATGGACTTGGTAAATCAGATCAACAATGTTGCTTTTGGTTGCTGCGTGTACCACGTGCGTCTCTGCTGTACAGGTGGCCGTTAGGCACAGGCAGGCCGCTTCCAGCTGCTCAACAAGAGCATATGAGGGGCAGGGTGCATACAAGCAGCAGCAGCAGCAGTAGCAGGGTGTAACTTCGCCAGGGTCGACCATAGAGGTCGGCCACAGCCCGCCAAGAGCACGCACCCTACGTGCCTGGCTATCTACGTAGGCATATGGTACCGCATACGGTGCAGCTGCTATCCCCACAAGCAGGCGGCTCCCCTTGTGCCCCAAGCAATTGGCGCACCTTGTGCGGCTGCAGGTGAGGGTGCATCCACACCCGCTCGGCTAATCACGATTGCATATGGCGCTATCCCCAGCTGCTGGTGCCACCACCGCAAGCAGGCGGCTCAACTTGTGAGGCTGCAGGTGTGAGTGCGCCTGCGTTGGCCAGCAGAATCAGCCAAAGCCCGCCAAGAGCCAGCACCCACTGTTCACATACACATACCCAACTGCTGCCCCGACAAGCAGGCGGCTCACCTTGTGAAGCTGCGGGTGTGAGTGCGCCGGGGCTGGTGAGGCAGGTCGGCTAACGCCCGCCAAGAGCCAGCACCCACACCCGCCTTGCTGTACATGAGGTGCACCTGCTGTCCCCGCAAGCAGACTCAGGGTCGGCTCACCTTGTGAGGCTGCAGGTGTGAGTGCTCCAGGGTCGGTGAGGAAGGTGAGCCACAGCCCGCCAAGAGCCAGCAGTCCTGCCAGGCCCACCAGCAGCTGGTACCACCAGGGCAGCCCCTTCACTCTGCAGGTAACACGCAAACGCACGCAAGCAAAGGAGTGATTGATGTATCAATCAGAAGAAGAGTACTCCACTAGTGCTATGGTACTGCGTGGTGAGGTGTGTGAGCTTTTGTTTGGATGCCTACTGCAAGTGGTGTGGACAGGCAGAAGTCTGCTGCTGCTGCTGATGCTGGGGCAGGATGATAGGTGGTCCATATACAGTGGAGCCTGACCCTATGTGGGTTGAAAGGCATGCACTGCAGCGTGCGTGGCATATACGTGTGTTCCTGCTGGCGTTGCTCAACATTGTGACTGTGGGGATGAGTGCTGACCATGCCCGGTGACTGCCTGTGCTGCATTACGATCGAAGTCAACTGCTGTGCTGCTCTTTACTGCAGCACTCTGCCCCAGCAAGAGGAAAAACGCAGGAAACGCAGAGCCCACCTATTGCTGCTGCAACTGTGCTGTCACTCACCCCAGCAGGAAACCAGACAGCAGGAAGATGCAAATCACAATGGAAAGCGCTGCAAACAGTAGCAAAAGCCTTTCAGCAGCCAGATTCAGCTGCTGGTGCTCACAAAGTGCATCAGGTGGACACTGTGACAGCAGATGCACTGGGAGCATCCGCGGCATGCGTTTCTCATCAGGCTACAGAGCGCCTGCAAACGTAGCCTAGCAAGCATGCTTACCCACAGGTCCTATCAAGGGGCTATCGCAACAGGCAGAGCTATCTCTCTGCGTGTTGCTGCTCGACATGGTGCTGCAGTTGCTGCTGTACAGCTGCTGCACACTGTCTGCTCATGCCGAACTTCCTCAGCACCGTCTCCGATCGATGGGTCGTCAATAATGGACTATAGCGCGTCAATCAGTTTTCGAGTCAGTCCACACCACCGGCACTACGCTGAGCTTCGCAGGAATGGAGCGCCAACGAGGCTTGTCAGGACCGTTGCGTCCAGCCAGGTATGCGTACACGCAACATGTACTATGAGACGAAATGCTTAGTCAAACAATGCTCAAATAAAGCAGGCGAACATGTGTATGGGTTGCAGATCATACTGTAACAGGCGACATAATTTGGTGGTTCAACCAGCAGGCTGCTGGGGCTCAACCTTGCGTTGCGCTGGCCGGTTTCTGTAACCTTGGCGATGACAGCACAAGTAGACTTGCATACACGAGCGCTGCCACGACCCTGCTCCTTACACTTGAGGCAGCTGCCTGAGAACTCTGGACCTATGCCCATAGCGCTGTTACAGAAAGCCAGCAACTTGATGAACTACAGATGACTTGACTTTCTTTTAAAAGCAGTGAACATGCAACAAGCTATGACGCTCGAGCCGGATAGAGAGCATGCCGGGCACTCACTCACTCCGAAAGTGAGTGCCTGGCTGTGCGGATATTCACTCAAAACACGAGCAGTAGCAGTTCACAGACCGTTACACTCCATATGTAGCCCATCACGTGACGGGCAACAAGAGCACACCACGTGGCAAAATAAACTATGCGCCCAACTTGTTCATCACGTTGGACAAAGTCAACTCTGGCGCCATAATGCTGCAGCAGCAAACAATGCATATGCATGCAACCAGCAGCGGCTTGGCGTGCAACACCACTGCTATTACATCAACAGGGAAACTTGAGCAGCATTCATAGCACAGGAACAAACTGCAGCTCCCCGGGTTGCACCACTGGCTCAGTACAAGCAACAACCAACACGGAAGCCACTGCCCAGCTATGTGTTCATGTGTGCAGGAAACCTGGGTCGGAGAGCCATGATTTGTATGCCAAAGAGCAACATGAGATACGGCAATCGATGATGTATACATACACACTCTCTGCTGCCAGACTACTACCGTCACAGCAAATCCCAGTCAAACAGCAAAGGTGTCGCAGGCTGATGATTGTGTCACAAGATACCCAAAGACTCCCCAGTGTTTCACAGCCAGCCACCAGCATCCCAATCAGCTGTAGCAGCGGTAGCTGCACTGCGGCCAGCACTTCTGGCATCAGACTGTTGTACTCTAGTCGCAGTGCAGCACCAACACCGGCTGCTTGCAGTGGTGGCAGGCGTAGTTGGTGACACTGCCAATGAAGAACTCCCTGCAGCACAGCAGCCGCAGCAGCAGCGAACGCGCATACACTGTGGCAAGCAGGAGCAGCAGGCCGACCCAGAGCAAAGCGGAGCAGCAGCAGCAGCAGCAACACAGCACAGGGCTATGCAGTTGCCTGGCACCCGGAAACCAGCAATCTACATGCAATGTACACACACACAACACCAGCAGGCATGTGTAGCCGCACAGAGCTTTGCGAAGCTTGGGTGCTGCTGTTGCCGTGCACGACCACCTCCACTGCGCCAGCTGCATGCTAGGCCGCTTGCACCTGTACAAAACCGTCTGCTAAAGTTGATCCACACAGTCCCAAGCCGCCCTCAATTGCCGCTCACTTGATGGTGCCGCGCGAGTGCTTGGCCATGACCACCGCCACTGCATCGACCTGCTCCGCGCGCCTGCACACCAGTGCGCCGATGCTGTCGTTGTCAACGCAGCCGCGCACAATGTCCACCTGGTAGGGGATCTGCAGCAACACACGCAGCAGAGGGGAGACGCAGCGCCAGGGGGGCGACATCAGGAAAAATACGCACTGTATTTTATGCAGAAGGGAGACACAGGCATGAGCAGCAGCAGAGGCAGCAACACCCCGGGGGCTAAGGTGACGTGGCATGCAGTGCAAACTTTGCACAATGGTCGAACGCACACCAAAAGCAGAGAGCGACTTCATTCAAGAGGTGCGCCGCAACTGCAAACGGCTGCGCATGACTCACAGAACAGGCAGCTGGGCGCTGGACAACACCTGTATCATGTTGCGTACACCTGATGTATCATGTTGCGTACACCTGATGTATCATGTTGTGTACACCTGATGTATCATGTTGCGTGTGCTGGCTTGATGCCAGCACCAGCTGCACGCACCAGCTGCAACAGTCACGTACTGCTGTTGCAGCTACGCTGACACGCTGCTACTTCTGTGCATTGCTACTGCATCGAGCGTGCGGTGCGAGCACGCTTGCTTGCTCGCTGCTTTTGTCATGGAGCAGCTGCTGGCAATTGTACCAGACACCAACACCATGCGCAGCACACGATACCAGGTGGCAAGTCAGCAGTTGTCGTTCATGTAAAAGTCCAACAGCTGAGTCAGCCTCACCCGCAGTGTCTCTAGCCTTTTCTCAAACCGCTCCCTGATGAACTCCTGCGCATGCTCCTCCTGCAAGGCACGCACAGTACAAGCGATTGCCATACTTTTGATCCAAATACACAATGTGAGCCGAAGGTCAAACACGTATGCTGCAGCCAAACAAATGCTGCATGTTCAGCTGAATTCGCAGGTCATTTCTGGCAGAGCATGCTTGCAGTGACATTCAAAGCATGAGCTTTGTGCTGTTGCTCAGCAGCACAATTGTGATGCCGTTGTTGTAGCGGCAATCCCTGAGGTGAGAGTGACTGCTGTTGAGTATGCTGCACTTTGTGCCAGGCAATGTGGCAGTGTGCTGTATGCGTGCTGTCCATAGAACAGTATGCTTGCACAGTCGTCAACAGCAGCAGCACTGCAGGCCATGACATTGTGCAGGCCATGACATTACACAGCACTTGTTGGCAGCTGCTCTTGCAGACGTTGACTGCAGCTATGCAGAAGAGGAGCTATATCTGCAGCACTGCAGCTGCAGCTGCTCACCACTTTGCGTTTTGTTTCCTCATCATCCTCAATCACTCCCTCCAGCCCCATGTCAGGGGTGACAACCAACCTCCTGCTTGGAGCAATGACGTGCAATATGTGCACCGTATCGCCTGTTGCAGTCAACAAACAGTGCAAGCTTCTGAGAGTGGGACTGTTGTCGTTGCTAGCCAGACGCAAGCACCAACAGCAGCAGGGAGCAGTGGTGCACCGTGGAGCACTGCGAGCGCTGACCTGCTCGGTAGAGGTTCTTTACTGCGTACTCAAACACCTTGTCTGATGAAGAGCTTTCATCAACCGTGAGCAAAATGTTGCGGTGACTGTTTGCAGCAGCTTCCGACATGGCGTTCGTTGCGTGAACAAGCAGACGAGGATGGGTTGTATGCGATCCGAACACAGCGTTATGATTTTCTGTTGTTGTCGTAGCTGGCTTTCATGAAGTGCCCTCACAGCGGACAGACGTCAACAAGACACGGTGCTGTGGTGTCAGTCCTGCTGACCTGGCGTGTTCACAACTTCCACACCGTCAGAGCCCACTCAGATACGTGGCTTACCCATCAGCAAGCGCCAGCAGTGAAGGGCAGTGCCTGCATGAACGCTGCTGGCAGTGCACAAAGCGGACAAGCTAGCTCTGCCAGCTGTCACAGCGCCAGGTGGGACTGCCAGTGTGCATATGCTGCTGCTGCTGCTGCAGCACACCCATGTCAACATGGACAGAAGCGTTCATCGCATCTCTGCCATCAGCGTACGCCATTCAGTATACACGCGATGTTACACATTGGCGTACAGCAGGCACTGCTGGCTGCTACTTGTACAGCTGCTGCAGCACACTCCTGCAGCACTGCCGCGGTGCGGCATCGACTTGGCCTTTTTCCCTGCCATACAGGCGCACCAAGAGTGCACATCGCAACAGAGTCCCCCACCACCACCACCACCATTAGCACCATAACCACCGCAACTGGAAACCCCCAAACACCACCATGACAACACCAAACCACAAGCAGGATCAACACGCAAACTGCAGCAGCACCCTGAGAGCAGTGATTCCAAAGGCATCACAGCCTGTGCAATCATAGGGCTCTCAAATGCTCTGACGCATGCAGCATTCAACTGACAGAACTTCAGTTGAACACTGCCAGCAGCAGCGCGGCCTGACCGTTAGCAAAACAACCTGGAATGCCACTAGCATGGCAAGCAGCATCCTGTGAACAGCAACAAATCAAACATAACAAAGAGACCACGGCCCTTCAACACAGGCAACAAAACAAGCATAAAACCCCCTGCTGAGGGTCTGACAGTCATAACAACTCACCGAAACAGGCAACACGTTGGTTGCAAACAGCTACATACATCATACCACGCACGCATTGCACTAGTAACAGGCCACTCCGCTACCCCTCTGCTAGCAGATTCAAATGACCACCTACAACACGTCGGGCATAACACAAAGCAAATAAGAAAGCATGGAAGCATACTCTGCCACCATGCAGCATGTGTGGCAGTCAATCATGGCGCATGATGGCAGCAGACATGATGTGCTGCTGATGTTTGTGCTGGTGGTGGTCAGCTAACAGAACAGCGCCCTCAGGCGGTAGGCTGATGACCCGCATGCTCGCCTCTGCAGCCACCAAACCGGGGTCAACAACTGGAAATACGTTGACGTATTTCCTGGGGTACGAGCCCTGTTCAATCATTGCAGAGGTTAGCAAGCGGGGCATCAGCCTGCCGCCTAAGCAATGCCTCACGGCCCCATCTGCTTCACGCGGGGTGGAAAGTCTGCTCTGCCATGCACCGGCCGTCATGGCGCATATGTCCAAGGCATTTATCGTCGGCATGGCATTGGTGCCCAGATTGCGCCACAGCTACAGCTAACCCCACGTACTGCGGTACATGCTCTGCACACCAACCAGCTGGACTGCAGCAGCAGCAATGCGCCCTGCTGCTGCTAGCTCACAAGCCGCGGCGCCGAGCCATGCTTTCATTGAGTAGGACAGTGTGACCCAACGTGCACGCAGCCAAGTGCGCACAGGCAACAATAACACAAGTACGCTCATCTGCATGTGCAGCCCTGAACCGCGAGCTTGCAGCGCGTCGGTGCATGTCAGGGACGAGCTAGGCCTGATAGTACGATGATGCATTGACTAAATGCGCAAACGCCAGTCCCAGCTGTGAGGGTTATTCAGCCACATGCACAGTAACCAGAACATAGCCAGCTGCCAAGGTTCCATGTGAGAGTTGTGCCTTGTAACAAACGCTGCCGGCTGCTGAAAACGCCCCCTGACATGCTGAGCAGACAGATACGGTGGCAGTAGTAATGAAACACTGCATGCTACACGCAGTGTAACACTCCAAATGCGGGTAATGCAAGCGCTCTGGACACAGTTGTGCGCAGAACACATCCACCCAGACCCCAAAACCCTCTACCCGAGTACAAGCCCAGAATTCATGAGAGAGTCCAAGCTCCCCATGAGGATTAGGAGAATAGAACCCCTGCCACGCAGCCATAACCACTCTTGCAGGCAGCATCACAACATTGCGGCGCTCAAGCCACCACGTATGACAGCTGTGATAGCTTCACTGGTGCAGACAGACATTCAAATGGTACAAGAGAGTGGCGGTGCATTGAAGCACCAAGCACACCCAAACCTCCTCTGCACTGGTCTCTTGTCACTGTACGCACCCGCACGGCAGCATTGCAAGCTGCGTCAATTCACAATACCGAAGCTCCCGCACATGCACTTTGCAAACTCCTCACAGAAGCAAACACACCCCGCATGCACACATAAAAAGCAGAAGAAAACTCTGCCGCTCCACCTCTGCCACAACAGTTACTCAGTAGCAGAGTCTGCTGTAGACTCACCACAGTACATGCGGGGCAATAGAGTCCACACACTCCCAAGCAGCGGCTGGTGAACTCAGCAGGTCTGCTGTGACAAGGCGCCTGCCGCAGCTGCAGCAGCAACCACATGATGCGCCCAGCTCCTCTCTTTCTCCCTGCAGCCTCAAACCAACACCCCCTCGGCACTTGATCTCGGGTGCAAAGGCTCAGCGCAGCACCACACGCATCATTCAAATCCCCAACATCACATACATGTAAGCACATCGGTTGAAGCACTCACATATGCACGCACACACCCGCACTTTGTATACACTCACTCCACTGCGCATTCAAACTCACACATGCACGCTCAAGCAGCCACAGGAGATGGCACCATGTCCTTAGCCTGGCTGCCGACAGGAATCACCGTGTAGCTATGGCCGTTGAGGCCGCCTGTGGCCAGGCTGATGTGCTGCATCTTGACGCGGTACACCTCGCTGGCTGGGTGCGCGCCAAACTCAAGCATGTCCTGAGGCAGCAGCCGCTGCTTGTGGCCGGGCTGCAGCTGCTTGCCGTTGAGCCAGGTGCCGCTGCTGCTGGGGAGCACCTGCGGGGAGAGGACACAACCAGAGATGTAAGGCAAGGAAGGAAGAAATGACGTGAGATGGCCGCAATGAGCTGCTTGGTGTGTGCTCAAGTGTTATGCAACATTTGGTGCCAGGCAGGATACGCCGGCAGAACACGCCAGCATGCAGACCGCAGCGAGTAATCAAACACTCATTGGCATATCATGGCCCCGCGCATCCTACAACATGCTGTGCCCTGCACATGTACTGCTCCCAACCCTGCGACAGAAACCCTGCGACAGAAACCCTGCGACAGAAACCCTGCGAACAGACACCCCAGACGCCGAACCCCAGACCCACCTCAATGAAGCAGTCACCCTGCTCGTCCCTCCAAGCGCGTGCGTGCTGCGCTGCCGCTGCGGCATCAGCCAGCAGCAGGTCACTCTCCGCGCTGCTCCCAAGCGTGCTGGGGCTGGGGCTGAGGTACACGCCCTTGGCCTCGCTGTTGCTGTCCGCGTCGACACTATCGCAGGTGGGCTCGCGCTCGCAGAGCAGCATCCAGCGCGCGTGCGCGGCGCGCAGCAGCTGCTGGTCGTCGTGCAGGAAGGTCGCAAAGTCCGACTCCGTGAAGCACTGCGCACACGTGGACAGCGGATACACAGATGTCATGCGGCAGCAGAACTTGTTGCTTGCCGTAGCAACAGCCAACAGAGTCATATGCAGCATGCACAGTGTGGGTGTCTTCGTTCCGGCAGCAAGCGCAGATCCTTGACATATAATGCTACTTGATTTCAAGAAGCAACAACACCAACAAAACAACAAAAAGGCACAAGCCAACCCAGCGCACCTTGAGCCTGTCCTCCATCCTGCAAGCGCTGGGCCGCGCCGCCTCCAGGTGTCCGTTGTTGCCGCCCAGCACCCAGCCCAGCACGCCAGGCATGGTGGCGCCCAGCACCAGCCGACCAATCACGCGGCCGGGGTGTGGGATGTGGAACTGCTTGATCCACTCCAGCGGGCCCAGGCCCTCTCCTAGGTAGGCCTTGTAGGTGCTGGCCATGATGGCGGCAAAGCCTGCGGGATGTGCAGTTGAGGCATTAGGCAAAAGTGATTACCGGAGATGAGGATGCAGTTGAAGCAAGGCAGCAAGCACAGGAGATGAGCTAACATGAAGCAACGCAGAAGCACACAAGGGGATGATGCGGGCAGGTGATAAAGAAGCGAGTCGTTGCAGCAGTCGATTCAGCTGTGGGTGCTTGGGTACTTGCAGCATGACATTGGTGCAGTTTCAAACAGGCAAACAGATGCTCTTGTCGCTGCTAGTGCTGCCGCACAGCTGTAACAACAGATCCAATAGCGGACTTCACTGTACTCACGTGCCATGCCATGGATTGCTGCTGCGCGCACCAGCCTGCCAGACTGGTAGGTGGACCACAGGCTGGGCACGTCAACAGAGTCAGGGTTGCCGCCAGCCTGCAAACAGACGCAGCAGCAACAAAGACAACAGCAGCTCTGTCAGCAGGCTGCCTGCCTCGCAAAAGTTGCACAGCTGCCCCTTGCAGGCGCACCTTCGCAACTACACAAGCCAACAACACTCTGAACAGTCTGACCTTTCGACGCCACCATTAGCTGTAGCCAGTCAAAATTGACAGACAATACCGGTGTTCAAGCTGCGCACCTTTTTGAGTGCTGCTGCCACGTCGCGTCCCAGCTGGAAGGCGTCCTCAATCGCCATGCAGCCGCCCTGGCCCAGGTTGGGCTGCATCGCGTGTGCACTGTCACCCAGCAGCGCCACCCGGCCCTTGGCCCAGCGGAAGATGGGGGGCCTGCACACGGCAACAACCACCAGCAGCAAACGACAAAATTGGGTGAATCGTGTTACAAGACACCATTCACATGACGCCAACAACATGGGAGGCCTGCATACGGCAACGATCAGGTACATGATTCATCATATCACGCGGCCCTTGGCCCAGCGGAAGATGGGGTGCCTGCACACGGCAACACGCACCAGCCGCAAACAAACAACAGGATTGAGCGTCATGTGTGTGTTACATGACGCCAATCACATGACGCCAGCGTCTGTAGGCACCAAAAGGCAGCGCCCCGGCGCGATACATGAATTGTCTGCTCAGCAAACGAGCCTCCTCTTGCACTTTGCTAACTGAAGCTGTTCCACAGTCCCAACCAGCGAACAGCATGTGCCGCACCTACATACACAATCACCCAATGCATCTGTCCCCCCAAACTTTTATTCAATCGGCGCAAACCATGGCTAGCTTCAAGCTAGCAGACACAAGTTGTGCCGCACCTGTCGCTGATGTCACGCCGCAGGATGTCTGCCTCTGGCGTGGCCTTGATGAGATCGGTCACGTCGCTGCACCAGTGCCCAAAGATCTCCAGCAGGCGCGCCTTGCGCGTCTTGCCGGGAGGGTCGCTGCCGTCAGCAGGCTCCTTGTGGAAGCCGTACCACTGCTGCTTGCCGCCACCCACGTCGCTGCTCACAAAGTACTGCGGGAGGGAGACAGACGGCAAGAAGAGCACACAGTACCATGCATGTTGGGAGCTTGTTTTGGGCGCATATGCATCACTGCTCAAACAGGACTGCACAGGGCAGCAGGGGGGGTGCAGGCGTGCGCTGCAACCCTGTGCAACGCTTGTCCATTGCATAGGGAGCACCAAGAAGAAGCGCGGCACCAGTTGTACCCAGCTGACAGCCCTGCCATCAGCTGCTGCTCGACCCTGCAGCCTGTCCCAACCTCAAGAGCCGACGTCAACGCTGGTCGATGCGCGCTGGCGTTTCACTCTGACTGAACATTCGCATCCTCCATGGAAACCAAGTTGATGTTTCAATACCCAGGATAACCATAACCATAACCAAGTCAATGTTTCAAAACCCAGGCCTGCAATACCCTGAATTTTTCCGGCAAACGCACACCTGTCCGTTGCCCAGGAAGACCCTGTAGCCCACGATCTCCAGGTCGGGCGGCGTGAAGTCGCTGATGCCGGTGTAGCAGGTGTAGCCCGAGTACACGGGCGCGCTGTTGCCAACAAGCTCGCGCCGCACCTTGCTCCAGATGCCGTCAGCGCCGATCAGCAGGTCGCCACTGGCAGTGCGGCCGTCCTGAAGAGTGACGCGGATCGACTCCTTGCCTGCAGGCATGAGTGCAGGACATGAAGCATGATGTGAGCATTGCTGCACATGCCGATCAGCACCGTTGGCAGTGCGACCGTCCTCAAGAGTTATGCGAGTTGACTCCTTGCCTGCAACTTGATTCAAACCAGAAGCACATAACGGCAGCCAAGTATGAATGGATGGTGTGCGTGCCGACCAGCATGTTGCTGCTTGCATCTGCATGTGCCTGAACCAAATTTCTACAGATTTACCAAACATAGAAAGCAAACTGTACGTGCGCAGGCGCGCACCTGTTGCGGGGTCCCTCAGCTCCTCGTAAGCCACCACGCTGCTGCTGTTCTCAATCACGTTGGGCCCGGCAATGCGCTCGCAGGCATCAGCCAGGATCTCCTGCAAGCGCCAGCGCAGCAGCAGCACATGTGCAGCACAGCCATGTCGATTAGTAGCAGCTACAGTTAGCACAGAAAAGTAGCACAGAAAGGAGCTGATGCGCTGCTGCGGATGCTGGATGTAGCATGACTGGCGTTTGCTTGCGTCAGCGAGTGTCCAACGTTTTACAAAGACTGCTGTACAAAGTGGTTTGCTCAACAGCTGCCGCACGCTGTGAGAGCCCAACCGCCGCATGCTGCTGCTGCTGCTGCGCACCTGCAGCGTGATACGGCTGATGACGCGGGTCACTGGCAGGCCCTTGTCCACTGCCGGGTGGTAGGTGTCAAACTTTATGTACCTGCAGCACGCAACAGCGCCAGGCAGCACCGCAGCAGCAGCAGGATCAGCAGGGCACCCGCCGCAATCACAGCCAACCGACTTCAACAAGCTGTCTGTACCAGTACCACATCATTGCTGCTGCACACACCTGTGCATAGGGTAGCTGTAGTTCGCACCAATCCCTGCAAGCGCCCTGCTGCTGCACTGTGCTTCCTGCTGTGCTGCGGCATGTGCTGTGTTGCTGCTCACCAGTCGCCTGTCTCTCCATCGCAGAGGCCGTTGATCCTGTCGCCTGTGATGCAGCCCTGGCGCAGAACCTCGTTGCAGACGTCAACGTCAATGGCCTCTAGCGCAGCCAGCGCATTGCTCTGGACCTGCAGACACACAACGCACCGCATGACAGCATGATAAGCAGGGGTGCTGAAACAGCACGACTGGCTGCAGCACCAGTTCTAGACGCCCAGTCTGGTGTTGCAGCGACCATCGCGGCTGTTGCAGGCATCAACAGGCCTGCAAGCATTTGCGGTGCAAGGATAGTCGCAACTGCTGCTACGTGCAGCAGCATGTCTGCGTGCGCATTGGCTCCCCTTTTACGTCTGGTCCCACTGCAGCAGAGCCACACACAGCGGCAGGCTATGCTGCTACCGCCTGCATGCCCAGCGCCATGCTGCTGCTGTTGCCTGCACAGCAAAGAGGACTGGCCCTGCTGCGCTAATCGGCCAGTGCAACCTGGTCCGAATGCGCAGGCTGCCAACTGCGCGACCAGACACTGCGAATGTGCTGCTGCGGCTCTTGCTGCACACCTGGATGGGTCCCCTGTACTTGCCCTCTCCACGGATAGCTGTCAGGTCCCGCTCAAACACCTTGACATCCACCCCCTGCTTCAGCAGCGCCACTGCCAGCACCAGCCCTCCGATGCCAGCACCAGCGATGATCACCCTGCATGGCAGGATCACACAACAGCCAGGATGAACACACCGTTGGAGCATTCAAGAGGTGAGTTTTTTGGAGCCTTCAAAGCCAGGCACAGCAGATGGCCCAGCAGTGCATGCAGCTGCTGTGCTGCCGACCTGAGGGGTCTGTGCTGCTGCTCCTTGCCGTTCTGGCTCGCCACAGGCGCCTCTGCCACAGCTGCAGCGATCTTTGAAGGCGAGATCATGCTCCGGGACTGAGTGGGGGCGTGCGGGCAGCGCACGGGGCCCAGCCTAGGAGCTAGGTTCACGCGCCCTGCTGCAGCATGGTGGCACGCAACAGGCCGCGGTGCAGCAAGCACTTGCTGTTGTTGGGCTGTTGCCTGGCAGCATGCCCTTGGGGTGCGCGTGGGAAGCATGGAGGCCCGCTGGTCGACGAGATATGGAGTTGTAGGTGGGTGGTGTTGCATCTAGGCCAAGTGTAGGTATGCTGAGCCCCCTTACTCAGCTGATCTCAAGCACTCCTAGCACGTGGCAGCGACAACAGGCTCCATGTGCCTGCAAGCACAGGCACCCAACTGACTGTCATCGCGTGTGTGACAAGATCGATGGCAGCTGCGGATTGCACATATAGTTAAAAGACAGTGCAAAGTTCCTGTTGGTTTATTAGCTAAAAGGGTCACCCGTGGCGCTGACGTTTTATCACTGGGGTGTGTGGACGCTCGCTAGCAATGCTCGGGAAGCCTAACCAAACAAAGCTTGGTCGCATTTTGAAATTTTTATGACGACTCTGCCCTGAGAATCCTGACCAGCAGATATTTTGATCTCGAACACAGGAAATATCCCAGCGGCACTGTTCAGCAGAGCAAAATCAAGTAGATCGCCGAATATAGAGCAACTTGCATATGTTACAGCAGACATTTTATACTTGTCGAGCACAGCATGCATCAGCCTGATGCCATCAGGTCATCGCCCGCCTGCCACTGCACCCACAGGTGGCGGCGGCACAGAGCCGCCTTTGCTGTCGCTGCGCGCCTGCTGCTGCAAGCCCTTCTTCCAGAGCTTGATGGTCCTGTCCACCTCTGCTGCTTTACTTTGCAGCGCTGCCTCGCTGATTTGGCCCTGCTGCACTGCCAGGTCATCAACTGCTGCCATGCTGGCAAGCAATTGCTGCTCTGCTGCCGCACCATCCAAGCTGCCGTTGCTGCCATTACTACTGCTGCCAGCTGCTGCTATGTGCTGCTGCATACCGCGCTGCACGGCATGCCGTAGGAACTGGTGGCAGGGCAGCTGCAGTGTGCGGAATGCCGAGCGCAGCGCAGCGGCAGCTATGACGCCTGGTGCGTGCAGCAGCGGTGCATCTGTGAGCAGCAGCGAGTCTGCGGCTGCGCGTGCCCTGCCACGTGCCTTGTCGATTGCATCTGGCGGTGCTGCGAGCAGCTGCGCGTCCAGCAGCGGCGACTTTTGGCTGCGCAGCTCATCAAGCTCCTGCAAGGCACGGGGGGGATGCGGCACCATGACACGCTCAGCACTCGCCTGGCAATTGCAAAAATTGCCAAATTGTGCAAGCACAATCATGTTGTGCAGATTGCACTTGTGGCTGTGTTAAACCAACCACTGAGGGGGGTAGGCTCATCAAGTTGCATTATTACTTGCAACTGGGTGTGCAACCGGCCCACTTGCTAGTTTGGGGCGGTCTCTGTGTATTCACCCCCTCTGCCCCGCACTTGCTCTTCCATATCACAGGCCAACTGCTAGCCCAGTCTGTCCTGTCCTCCTCATCCGCCCCACACATGCACACACACCTTGTGCAATGGTGAGGGCTAGGTATTCAACAGTGCGCTGCATACCAGTGCTGCATGCTGTCGTCCACCTTGAAAAGCCCCGCCAGCGCCTTGTGTTAACCCCTCCTGCACCCCACTTCAAGTAGCAAGTTGCTCCAGAGTAACTATACCACACACCAGTACCGCTACTTTCCTGACACACCTTGAAGAGCCCCCCAGCGCCCTGTATGGAGAGTGCACCCGGTGGGCCACCAACCGGCCCAAAAGCCTGGTTCTGCACAATCTCTGGGTGTTAGCCCCTCCTACCCCCCACTTGCTCCCCTATATCATCATCACACACCTTGAAGAGCCCGGCCAGTGCCCTGTACGGCGAGTGCACCCCCACTCACAGGCCCAAAAGCTGGTTCTGCACAGTCTCTGGGTGTTAGCCCCTCCTAACCCCCACTTGCTTCCCTATAGCATGATGTGTTAGCCCCTCCTACCCTTGCTTCCCTATATCATGATGATCATTATCACACACCTTGAAGAGCCCCGCCAGTGCCCTGTAGGGCGAGTGCACCACCAGATCGAACTTGAGCCCCTGCAGCAGCGGCACCTCGTAGCGCAGCACGGGGTTGGCCTCGATGCCCAGCGCCTTGGCCAGCGACTCTGCGCTGCGGTACGCCTCCTCAACCTGCGGCGCAGCGCAGCACACCTTTTTGCTGCAGTGCTGCTGCTGTTCAAAGCACAGCCTGCTGACGGACACGGCTCCTCAACCTGCGGCGCAGCACAGCACAGCGCGCTGCCGGCCACATTAGGGCCTTCAGCATGCCAACCACGTGTGTTTGTATGAGTCGTACATGTGCAGCGACTCGGCACTGCGGTACGCCTCCTTAACCTGCAGGGCACACAGCACAGGGCTGGGTGTCTCTGCATGATTTTCTGCTTGAGCGCTGCTTGTCGTTTTAAAGCCCGCATGCGGAGCGGGCGATGCAACTGAAGTACTGTTGGCAGGGAGCATGCCGCAACAGCGCCAGCAGTGCTGAGCTCTCAGCGATGAAAAGCTGACACAGTTGACGCAACCAGTGGTTACCCTGAGCATCAAGGGGTAGACCATGGCTATCAGCTTTACTCCCCAGCTGTACTGCCAGCCCCTGACACCACAGCTTCCATTTGCAATGCTGTTGCCACCTGCTGAACTGCTCGGCGCAGTAAGCCGCACACTGGTTGATGGCAGAGCCAGAGCAAATAGAACAACAGCAACGGTGCCACCCGCATGCAAGCGGCGTGGCTGTTGCCAACAATGAGCCTCTGCACGTCCAAGCTACTGCATGCATCCCATGTGCACTAGGTGTGGTGCACAGGAGAAGGGTGTCACTGCATGCCTTGCTGCTTCGTGCTGCTATTACTTTAACTAGGTGTGCGGCTTCCCAGAAAGGCAAGCCCTGCAGCGCTCCTGCAAGCTGACAGAGCCGCAGCTGCAGCTGCCACTGCCTGCAGCGCAGCCGCACCTTGCAAGCCAGGTAGATGCACGTGGGCATGACGCGAGTGGGGTCGTGCTCCAGGCAGCTGGACTGCACGTAGAAGCGCTTGAAGAACAGCAGCGAGGCGTGCTGAAGGAAACAGCAGCAGCAGCAGCAGCAGCAGCAGATGTTGCAGCCAGCTGCTGTGGCCACACCTGTGCTGCCAGCATGCATCCTACAGTTGCTCGTCTGCGGGTTGCCCCTGCAAGCTGCTGAGATCTGCAGTTGTCGTAGTGCAGCTGCCACTTTATGCTGTCTACCTGTGCAGCTACACCATGCATGATGCAGCTGTTGCAGCACCACTACTGGCGTGAGCACTGATGGTGATTACTCCCATGCGTGGTTGTCTATAAGCTGCAGCATGTGCAAGCTGCTCCCTGCCATGCGCTGCAATGTTCTGCTGTTCATGTACGGCTGTGCTGTTGCCGCTGCTAGCAGCCGTGTCAGGTGCGCACCAGCACTTTAGACGGCACTTTGAGCTGCTCGCAGATGGCCTTGAGTTTGACCTGGTAGTACAGCTTCAGCTGCGCCTCATCCTGCACGCTGATGGGGCAGTCAGCTGCAGCAGCAGCAGCAGCAGCAGCACCACCACCACCAGGATATGATAGAAGCTTTGGTTGGCAGTGACAGAAAAGACATGAGGAGATTGGAGCGTTTCCAGTCAGCAGCAAGGCTGCAAGACGACGCCATAAGCAAGCAGGCAGGTTCTGCTGCAAGCATGAGCTGCTGTTGCAGGAGGATGGGGCAGCTGCAAAGGAAGATAACACGCTTAAGTGCTTCCTCTTGAGCAAAGCAAGTACTGTTTGCCGCAATACATTGCCTACTTTTAAAAACACGATGTGCAGCACATCAGTTGCAGTGGCAGCTGCTGTTGTATTCACAGCTGGACCGCACCTCGCTGCTTCTTGGCATCTGGGGCTGCACCATCAGCTGAAGTTGTGTCGTCACTGGCAGCTCTCAACGATTCTAGCGCCTGCTGCTGTGCTGCTGCATACTTTTGGCTCTGCAAGCACAGGTGCGTGCCAAGAGCAGCAGCAGCAGTGCAACCATAGTGTGAGGCCCTGTCCAGCCAAGACGATCTCTGATCAGCTGCTGGTTTAATCTATATACTGTAGTTCCAACATGAACCTGCTGACCCTGATGCCACAGGACATACAGTTGACAGCCATCAAGGCGTTTGAAGCAGTAGCATAGGACTTGCCAGTGTGCCGACATCGAACAGCCACTCGCGCTTGTGCGTGGACGTCGGGAAATTCATTGTGCTTGTACGTAGACTCAAAAGCGCCCTGATATAGGTTCAATGAGAACGGATTGTGGCTGATCAACAGCTCGCTTGGCGGGACTTGGGGAAAATCTCAGCACCCGTGAACACAGAGCCGCAGCCACTCTCTCAAAGCCGACAGCAATCAGCCACGCACGTTGACACGAGGGCAATTGGCTTGGCACTTGGCACAGGGTTCAGGTCAGGCAGAAGGTTACAACAAGTGACAAACTGACCAGGGGAGATGCAGCCGATGAGAAGCGTTATGAAGAGGCACTTTTATGCAATGCACAACGCATCAGATGGTGCACCACGACTGTATCGCTGGCTACGCAATTGTGCATGAGCATCTGATCAGGCATGCCATCAGTGATGATGCTCTAGAAGCGTTCTAGCATGAAGTGGAAACCATCAAGGCATGCTGACACCAGATCTGCATGTAACGCACTGTCAATGCAGTTTTAAAAATCACCATACCAGTGGCCGACATGAAGACAGCAGCTACACTTGTTCCGCGCTGGACTGCAGCACAGACCAGTAAGGGGCTCCCGACACACGAGGGCACCGCTCCCATGCACAACATGAACCAATTGGAGCCGCCGGCCCCAGCATTGCTTGCTCAGCACAATGTCAAAGAACTGATGTAGACGAAATGTGGACTGCAGCACAACTGGCAACACAACGCGCAGCTGGCAGACAACACACCGTTGGTAACGCCGAGCTGGTCTTAGTGCAGGTACCATATTGATGAAGGCCTCAATAATCATGGTGCAGCAGCAGCTGCCAGCAGCAGCGCTGCACAGCAAACTGTGTGAAATATCTGTGCACGGGACTGGCAGGCGCACTGTGCTTGCCTGGTAAACAGACCTAAACCAGTGACTGACAGCATGCTTCTGCGCATAACTGCCAGCACACAATGCACCAGCATACAACAGCATTACTAGATGTCCTGCCCCACGCGCACCCTACAAGGCTGAGGTCTAGAAGCAGCACATGTGCTGTACAAACATGCCCCAAGGGAGCTCTTGATGCACATCATCACAACTACCTTGAGAGCTGGGTAAGCTCACGGCCACGATCCACCTCTGGACACAACCACCATGTCAACAACGCCCCTTTGTGCGGTCAGCAACACAGCCAAGCATCACCTCTGACAGCCGCTTGTAAAGTAGCTGAGCTGTAACCTGCAGACACATGTGATGCCCAACTACATGAGCCTCAGCACTCGCTGTAGCTCTATGTGCAGAAAATGGGCGATGCTGTATGTGGGCTATCACCAACCAAACACATGCTGCAGGCTGTGGCCAACAAACTCAGCAAGCAGATTCCACAGGTACTGCGCAATACGTGCATGAAGTGTTGGCCGAAAGATCTCAAACTTACGCCGTCATGCCTCACGCTCCTTTTTTATGTACGCCATTACTTCTGCATACACAAATCGCATGAATGATGACAGCCTGCTTGGAGAGAAAGACATGTGGCAGCTTGTGCGTCGTCTGTGCCCTAAGCATGTCAGCGAGGCAGTTTACAGCGTCATGCAGCATCCATCTGGGCATGTGGCATCTACCCCAGCTGAGAAAGCTGATGCTTTCAAGTGTCATTATGAGCGCGTTGGCAGCCATGCAGCATTTGCTTCCTCCAACCCCAGTTTGACGCTGCACACATGTCCCGAGTTGCAGCCAATGTGCAACAGTATTTGCAAGACTCTGCTGACTCCCCTGCCACCCCGCTGGACCTGCCCATCACTGCCGCCGAAGTTTCCGACTGCCTGCAGAGGCTGCGCACTGGCAAGGCCGGCAACCCGGCTGAGGAGGGCATTGTCAATGAGCTACTCAAGTATGGAGGCAGCACGGTCGCAGATATGTTACTGCAGTACTGCAATCTGATGTGGCAGCTTGAGCAGGTGCACCAGGTGCCAGGTACAGTTGTGAACATGCCCAAGAAGGGTGACCTGACAGACCCCAACAACTACCGTGGTATCACCCTGCTTAGCGTGCTTTACAAATTTTACACCAGCGTTCTCAACCAGCGCCTCATCAACTTTGCAGAAGGCAAGTCAGTGGCGGAGGGCACGACACAGCAACGGCAGCAGCAGCAGCAGCAGCAACAGCAGGCGCAACAGCAGCAGCAGCAACAGCAGGCGCAACAGCAGCAGCAGCAGGCACGTCAGCAGCAGCAGGCGCAACAGCAGCAGCAGCAGGCACGTCAGCAGCAGCAACAGCAGCAGCAGCAGCAGCAGCAGCGTGTAACTGCTGCTACAGCAGCAGGAACGCCGCTGCTGCACGAGAGCCAGAACGGCTTTCGTCCCACGCGCAGCTGTGCTGACCACCAGAGTGTGCTCAGTGAGGTGTTGGGTGGGAGGAAAGCTGAGGGGAAGGATTCTTATGTGCTGTTTGTTGACACCTATAAGGCTTTCCCAACAGTGTGGCTTGATGGGCTCTTTCAAAAGCTGTGGGACAAGGGTGTGCGTGGAAAGATGTTCCGTGTACTCTACAACTTGTATCAGGGTGCGCGCCGTGTGGTGTCTCACGAAGGTCATGCCACTGAGAGCTTCACATGTGACCTTGGTTTGCATGAGGGCGATGTTATTTCCCCCACACTGTACCTGTACTTCATTGATGATCTGCTGCATGAGGTGCATGCAAAGCACCCTGGCATCACCCTTATGGGCCCTTGTGACGAACCTGCTGGTCAGGTTGTGGCAGCCATGCAGGCTGATGACTTTGTTGCTGTGTGCGGATCTCTGGCTGAGGTTCAGGCTGTGGCTGCAACAGTTTATGAATACAGTTGTAAGTGGCGGTTCAAGCTGAATAGCTTGAAGTCTGCTGTCATGCATGTCTCACCAGCTAGACAGCCCAGCCAGTTGGCTGACTCTGGCATCATTTGGAATGGTGTGCCTGTGCCTGTTGTATCAGAGTACTGCTACCTTGGCCTGTGGTTCAACAATGCCTGCAACTGGAATACGCACTTTGAGAAGATGTTGGCAAAAGTGCATCGTGAAGGGTGGGCTCATGCCAGTTTGGAAGAGCCGGCTCATCAGCGTGGAAGTAAAGCGTATCATTCTGCTTACATGCGTTCGCCCGATTGTTGAATATGGCAGTGAGGTCTGGTTTCCGTCAACTGCAAGGCAACTGCAACAGATTGACAAAGTGCAGACTGACATCATCAAGTGCTCAATGCGTTGTGGCAAGGAGCGCCCTTGCACTTCACTTGTTCTGGCTGAATGGGGTGTGAAGCCATTGCACATGTGGCTTCATCAGAGGGCGATGGAGTATTACTTTAGGGTCCAGCGTATGCAGAATTCGCGTTTGCCACGTCAGGTTTTCTCAGCTGAGTGGAAGCGCCCTAGTGGTGCTGTTGCGGTGACACCTTGGCATAAGTATGTGCAGAGTTTGCTTTGCAAGTATGGTGTGGATGTTGAGGCGGCGGCTGATCGAGGCGGCAGCTAATGCGTGCAAGAATCACATCAACCGTCAGGTCAGGAAGCTGCATGCAGACACAATTGTTTGTGAATCACTGCAGCACTCTACTTTGAGCCGTTACATCACGCATGTGCACCCTACACATGCTGATGCCATGCGTTTTAAAAGGGCTAGGCCCTTTTTGTGTTCTGGTGCGCCAACGCGTGGTATTTAGTTGCTGATGCGTGTTCGAATGGGCTGTCTTTGCGTGCATGAGCGTACCAGTCGTTATGGTGGCAGCAGAGCTGATTCTAACACAGCATGTCCTGCTTGTGGTCAGGGTGTTGAGTCTTTGCCACATCTGATGTTTGATTGTCCCGCTACTTCTGCTCAGAGGGATACTATGCTTGATGAAATTCGGTCTGTTTTGCGTGATGTTGCTGGCGGCGCTGAAAATTGCGCAATGTGTTGTCGTTGACTGATGCATCCACCAAGTTGTTGCGTTTTGTTTCTGATGATATTTGGGGTAGTAGGGGGGTGTGCCGAGTGATATCTAGGAGCATTGCTGAGTATCTTGTCCAAGCTTGGAATGTGCGTAATAATTGCAAACACAATGGAGCAGTGCTCCCTCTTTCTTCCGCTCCTGAGGGGCGCGGGGCCGATGGCGTTGATGCTATGGCTTAATGGGTAACATGATGATGATGATGATGTACGTGGACTTTGTCATTGCAAGCTGCTCCAAGTTAGGCAGTCTTGGCGACTGTATCAGGTATATACTTCTCCAAAACACCACACTCAATCAGCGCAAGGCGTCGCAGCTGCGTGAAGTTTGCTGCAATTACCTCAAAGCCCTGATCGTCTAAGAATATGTCCCTCAGCACAAGCTGCGTCAGCTGCGTAGGCTGGAAGAGCAGCTGCATGCGCGCAAGCTGCCGCATCTTGCCAGGGTGCACATCCAGGCTCCTGAGCTGCGTGAGCTGATGTGAGAACAAGCGCTGGCCCCAAGAGTACAAGCTGTCGTTGTTTGGCAAGAACGCTAGCTTTAGCTCCTGAAGGTGTCGCAGCGATGACAGAGCAGCAAGGGGTGCACCGCGCCCAATGTCCTCAAAGTGGCCTACCAGTTGTGTAAGGCTAGTGGTTGCAGCGATGCTGTTGAGCAACTGAACGTTGTGCTCAGCACTACGTGAAGCCACACCGAGCTGGCGCAGGGTGACAAGCTCGCACCAAGCCGGCGCATGATCGAGCACTCGAGCCTGCACTTCTGAAGATGCACCATATGCGAGCTTCAGTGTCTGCAGGCGCAGCAGTGCGTTCACTTTTGTTACAAGCTCTGCTGCATCACAGTCTGGACCTGACAGCCGCAGCTCCACCAGCTGGCTGGGCAGCTGAGCTAGTGCTGCTGCTGCCAGCTGCGGGTGCAGCAGTAGCTGCGTGAGCTGCGGCATGCCTGCTGGCGCTGCTGCCATGCTGCCATGTGGCTGCGACTCATCGCCTGTGATCGCCAGCTGCCGCAAGCTGGTAAGGCGCCCAAGCGCTGCCCCCAGCAGCTGCGACGCAGCGCTACGCAGTTGTGAGGGGTCAAGCTCTAGGACCAAGCAGGTGAGGTTGCTGGGGTCCAACTGCTGCAGTAGTGCTGCTGGGCGGCTGGCTGACAGCCGCAGCTGCCGCAGCTGCAGCGGCGACCGCAGAGCTGCTTGCAGGCCAGCGGCATCTGCACGGTTTAGGCGGGAGTCGAGGCACAGCTGCAGCTCGCCAACTAAGGCGCCATACTCTGCCAGCCAGGCAGCTTGGTGGTTGACCCGCGTCAGTGCTGCTGCTGCCACTGCTGCTGCTGCCTCTTGTTTGCTGCCTTGTGCGTCCTCAGTGAATGTCTCGATCTGCAGCTGCAATGTGCCGGTGCATGTGGACAGGATGCGCTGCCTGGCGCTGCTGCTGGTGCACGACGCAGCACACATGGTGCGCACATCACTCAGGCTGGTGCACACAAGTGCCAGTGCCTCCACTTGCAACGGCAGCAGGCAACTTGGGCACAATGAACCTTAAGCCCGCGTTGGCGCCTTTTGGGTTGCATCACAGGTGTTTCTCAGCTCACGGGGCGAGTTGGCTGGTAAACCAGGTTGCACAGCAACAGCTGTGCTGCCATCATGGCTAGGCAGTGCTGCAACAAGCAGCAGGGGCCCCACCTGCTGTCCATCACCCTCCACCCTCGCCACCTGTGCCGCAGCCATGTCCCTAGTCACAACAGGACACTAGTAATTGGACTTCTGTTTGACTTCTTCACCAATGCAGGGCGGAAATCTAAAGGCCAGTGATACAGTTTGGATGTCCACCCCTTTTCCACCCATCTACATGCCTAACAAGTACTCATACGTGGATCTGCACGCGACCGTCAATCATTTGAAAACATCATTCAGTGTCACGTACTCATTCAGTGCCACTGCGTGGCACACAGCTGCAGTCCCGCCTCACTTCACGCCTGCCAGGCGCGAGCCCTGTGCCTCCTTGCGCGTGTGCTTCTTCACACCCGCCTGCTGCTGCTTGTTCTGGTAGATGGGGTTGTTCACATACGACGCCTTGCGCAGCCTGCTCTGCCGCGGCGCCGCTGCGGCGCCTGCATCACCTGCTGCTGCTGCTGCTGCTCCCTTGCCTCCCTTCACGCGCACCAGGCTCTGCTGTGAGGCCTCAAACCACACCTGCTGGCCGTTGTCTGGGCCGCCCTGCTGCACGCTGGGCTCTGCTGCTGCGTCGTCTTCCTGGTGGGGGGCTGTGGGGTCGTGATTGGGCAGGCCTGACACCAGGGAGCCTGCCGGGGTGGAGATTTGTGTTGCAGGGAGACGATGCAGCAGCAGCAGGGGTGTAAGTGATACAGCAGCAGAGGGGTGCTGTGAGGTTGTGGTTGGGCAGGCCTGATACCAGCGAACCTGCGGGGTGGAGGTTGTGTTGCAGGGACAATGCAGCAGCAGCAGCAGCAGCAGCAGAGATGTAAGTGATACAGCAGCAGAGGGGGGATGTGGAGTCGTGGTTGGGCAGGCCGGACACCAGGGTGCCTGCACGGTGGGATGTGCAAATTGAACAAAGATGAAGCAGCAGCAGCAATGTGAGTGATACAGAGGCACCACAGTGAAGGCAGTAACGCTGGTGAGGCTGTGGTTGGGCAGGCCCGATACCAGGGAGCCTGCCGGGTGGAGATTGTGTTGCAGGGAGACAATGCAGCAGCATCAGCAGCAGCAGAGGTGTAAGTGAAACAGCAGCAGAAGGGGCCTGTGGGGTCCATGGTTTGGCAGGCCTGGCACCAGGGAGCCTGCAAGGTGCAGATTGTATTGCAGGACTCCTGTCTGAGACAATGCAGCAGCAGCAGAGGTGTAGGTGATTCAGCAGCAGAAGGGAGGCTGCGGGGTCATGGTTGGGCAGGCCTGACACCAGGGAGCCTGCTGGTTGGAGGTTGTGTTGCAGGGAGACGATGCAGCAGCAGCAGCACTGGTTTAAGTGACATAGAGGCACCAAAGTAAATGCAGCAACGCTGGTAAGGTTGCGATTGCGTTGCTTGGCACCGGTCAGCCTGGCAGGGAGGAGGTGAGCGCTGCAACAACTTTGCCATCTCAACAGCGTCTGCCTGTGCCACCCATTGACATGTGGGCACACCAGCATACTGCTACGGAACATAACAGAACGTATGGACCACTTTCAACAGCATGCACCTCCTCGCACGTTGGCCTCATTGACTCCACACATCCACAGCCCTGTCAGCATCTGGCTGGTCAGCTGCTGCTGCTGCCTCACAGCCATAGCAACTCTATCCTTAGTGCAACATAAGGATCTTAACACACAGGTGGGTGAAGTGATCCTGCATCGTTTGACAACGCAGGAGCGCTTGACCCACCTGCATGCATATCCTTCCCACGCTGCTGCTGCCGCCTCACAGCCATAGCCTATGTTGACCTAAATCCCAGTGCAACAGAAGGAAATCAACACGAAGATGGGTGGTGTGCTCCTGCACTGCCAGGCTGACAGTGAGGGAGATCAACACCCGACTGCGTGTTAGTTCCTTCCCACACACACTCACATTTACGCCACCACCAACGACAGCCCAGCCATCATCTGGCTGATCGTCTGCTGCCAGTGGTTGCCATACCAACCATTAAAACCTACAAACCATCAGGTGTACGCTGCTGATCACTTCAGGCATGTATGCACAACCGACCACTGCCACGAAAACTTGCAACCAAACTATATCAACAAAACAGTATCACTCCACCCACCTGCATGCACGTCCTTGCCCAGCACGCTTGCATTCAGGCCGCGAACAGCAGCAGCGCCCCTGCCACCAGTGCCACCACCCATGCTCAGCCCCGTCATCATCTGGCTGATCGCCTGCTCCTGTTGCAGCCGCATGTTGCCGCTGCCAGGCTCCTGCCAGCTGCTGTCACCCACACCGCCAGCACCCTCTGCTGCTGCTGCTGCTGCTGCGTCATCATGCGCCATATCAGCGTCCATGTCAGCATCTGCTGCGTCCATCTCCATGGCCTGATCGTCAACTGCCTGCGATTCGTGGCCAAGGTGGGCTGGCAGCGGCTTGGCGCCATCCTCCTGCAGCACGTTGTAGGTGTAGCCGTCACTGCCGGCAACGGCCTGCAGCGGACAAGAAGAGGTCAAAAAGGCAGGCGGGAACAGGCAGAAAGTTGGGTGGATTGTGTGCAAAAGGTGTTATTGGCGGGGTCTCGTGCCTGCTGCAGCACGTTGTAGGTGTAGACGTCACTGCCGGGGACAGCCTGCAGGAGAAACATGATAGACCAGACAGGGCAGAGTTGGGTGAATGGTGTGTAATGTGTACACCTTGCTTGGCACCATCCTCTTGCAGCACGTTGTATGTGTAGCCGTCACTGCCAGCAACAGGCTGCAGGAGAAACATAATAGAACAGACAGGCAGAGGTTGGTGAAACTCCATGGCTTGATCGTCAACTGCCTGCGAGTCGTGACCGTGGTGCGCTGGCAGCGGCTTGGCGCCATCTTCCTGCAGCACGTTGTAGGTGTAGCCGTCACTGCCGGGCACGGCCTGCAGGAGAAACATAAGTACAACAGACAGGCAGAGTTGGGTCAATGGTGTGTAACGTGTACATCATGCTTGGTGTTGTCCCTGCTGCAGCACGTTGTAGATGTAGCCATCACTGCCAGTCACGGCCTGCAGGAGAGATGAAGAGGTCGAAGGCAGGCGGGCAAGGGCAGAGTTGGAATGAATGGTGTGCAATGGGTAGTGTTGGTGTGAAGCAGTGTCTGCTGCAGCACGTTGCAGGTGTAGCCGTCACTGTCGGGCACGGCCTGCCGGGAACAGCCTGCAGGAGAATTGTGAAAGAAAAGACAGACAGATTTTAGTAAAGGGTGTGTGATGTGTACATCTTGCTTGGTGCCGTTCCTGCTGTAACACGATTGTTGTAGGTGCAGCCGTCACTGCCGGACACGGCCTGCAGGAGAAGCATAATAGAACAGACAGATAGAGTTGGGGTGAATGGTGTGTAATGTGTACATGTTGCTTGGTGCCATCCCTGCTGCAGCACGTTGTATGTGTAGCCATCACTGCCGGGCACGGCCTGCAGAAAACACATTGGTAGAACAGACAGGCAGAGTTGGGTGAATGGTGTGTAATGTGTACGTCTTGCTTGGACTGTCCTGCTGCAGCACACTGTTGTCAATGCTACCCATCACTGCCAAGCACGGCCTGCAGGAGAGTTGAAGAGATTAAGCAGACGGGCGGGCAAGGGCAGAGTATGATGAATGGTCTGCAAGGGATGTTGTTGGCTTGGTGTCGTCTCTGCTGCAGCACAATGTAAGTGCAGCCGTTCCTGTCATTTACATTACATGATCCACTCAAACAGACGTGGGCACCCCAGCCAGGAGCCAACAGGAGGCGCATAGAGGGGAGAAACATATAATGAAACAGTCTCGTTGTCATCAGCGACATGAGAGGAACAGGCCTCACCTGCAGCAGGCCCTCGCGCTGCAGCCCCTCAAACACCAGGCACATCTTCTCCTCAGGGATCATGGCAAAGCAGCCCAGCGCGTCCAGGAAGTTGACCTGAGGGGGGGGCAACACAGGCAACAGTACAAGAATATTGCCAGCGATGCGCCACAGCTATGGACAGAGTGCTGCTGCAAGCAAAATGCCGGCATGCACAAAGCAGGTCAGCACGTCCAGGAAGTTGACCTGAGGGACAGGGCAGTGACACAGGCAGCAGTAGCACAGGGATGGTCAGCGACGCGTCACAGATATCGGCAAAGTGCTGGGCGAGCGCAACGGCAGCATGCACAATGCAGTTGTCCTGGCAAACGTGTTGAAATGTGACAGAGAGAGTACAAGAAAGTCAAGAGTCAGTTGTAGACGCCACAGCAGATGCAGTCAGAGGAAGCAAAACCCAGGAACCACAAGAACCTTGCGCTACACAATCCAAAGTCATGCAGCTTATGAACGCACCAGCAGCAAGCGACACACTCCTCCAGTATGCAGCAGGCGCCTGCAACTGCTGCAGTGCAACAAACCCTTTTAAACCCGTTTCCACCACAGCCGCCCGACCCACCTGCGTGCGTGCCAGGCAGTAGTCCCGTACAGTCTCGTACGCCTGCCCACACGAGGCCAGAGGAGAGCACTCCTCGCCACCCTCCTCCAGCACCTGCTGCTGCTGCATGTCACCATCTGCCTCCTCACCAAGCTCATCTGCGCTGCCGCAGGTCTCATCTGCACTGGGCTCTGCCTCTGCCGCATCAGCTGCTGCATCTGCTGCATCCACTGCTGCTGCGTCATGGTCTGCATCTGCTGCCAATGAGGCTGGTGGAGCCAGGGTGGCCTCCATGCCGTGGTCCTCATCATGCTGCTGCTGCTCCTCATCAACCTGGTCACGCGCCTGGTTGGCGTCTGCAAGCAGAACGGCGCAGGCATGAGTAAAATGTACGCAACATGCATTGAGTTTGTGGTGTATGCCGTGGCCATCATGCTGCTGCTGCTCCTCATCAGCCTGGTCACGCGCCTGGTTGGCGTCTGCAAGCAGCAAACCAGGAGAGGGATGGAGTGCAAAGTACGCAACATGCATTGGGTGTGTGGTGGATGCATGCTTTGAGTTGGTGCATAATGCTGCTCCTCATCAGCCTGGCCAGGCGCCTGGTGGGCGTCTGCAAACACACAGGGAAAGGAGCATGCCAGCGACATGACCATAACAGCAGCTTAGAAAGACAGCAACTATGCACCTGCGGTCTGTTGAGCTCCATGCCATGGCTATCACCATGCTGCTCATCTTCCCTACCAGACAGACACGACCCCTTGTTGACCCAGCAGCCTGAGACGCTTGACTTCAAGTGTCAAACCAAGAATACACATAAACACATGGTTCTTTCCCACCTTCTGTGCGTGCGCCTGCCTTGCCGCCTGCCTTGGCCTTGCCCTTGCGCTGCGGCCTGCCGCCCACCTCGAGATCCGCAGCAGCAGCAGCGTCCTCATCAGCCTGCTGCTGCTGCAGCTTGTCGTCTGCCTCCATCATCATCAGGCCAGACATCTGTACGCGCAACGGGATGGCGCACAGCATCAAGCAGCGGCACATTGTCAAGGCGTAAGCGACAGAGTGTGTCCAACATGACAGGCGGGCTATGGGGAAGTACCCCCGGGGGATGGCCAACAAGCTAAAAGCAGCAGCAGGTAGGGGCGGGTAACTGCAAGAGGCAGAGGGCATGGCAAGGGGTGACACTGGGAATGATGTGTTGCTCTTACTGCACACAGCAGCAAGGCATGTGCTGCCCCTACTGCAGTTTCTCATCTGCCTCCACCATCACCAGCTGGCGACAGTAGCTTGTGGTGGTAGAGGCAGATGAGGAACTGCAGGCCAGACTTTTCAAAAGGACGGGGGAGCATGCGAAAGCAGGGAAGCTCACTAACAGCAAGAGTGCCACGCACAAGTGGCAGGGTGCAGCGTACACAAGAGGGGGTGGAAATGCAAGATAAGCAGAAGCAAGGAATGGGTGCAACAAACTGCACAACCTACAGATACCAATCCACCGGCTGTGAGCCTTCCAGCGGCCTTCCAGCTCCTGCCGCAAAGATAATAGTCTCTCTCACCACTAACCTGCTCATTCCTATCTTCAGTGCCCTCCTGATCAACAATCTGCTGCCACAACAAAGTCAGCCGCACGTTATGCACCGTGTACAGGAAGCAACCCTGTAAGCAGCCGCAGCAAGTCACACAGGGGCCCAGCATCAGGAAACTGCAGCATGTCTGAGATGCACACACCAACAAGCTAAGCCCCACCTGCTGGTATTGGGCGTGTCGCATGTTTTACTGGTGAGGCAGCGCCTTGGGCTCCCAGCAAGTTGTCCAACTGAATCAGGTGTGGCCAGCCAGTAGGGGATTCCGCTCCCCCAGTTGCCCCCCCCCCGCTCCCCGAACAGAAACCCACCCACCTGCTGCGAGCCCTCCAGCTCCTGGATCTCTGCGTCATCGCCAGCCTGGTTGTCACTTCCATCATTGCCCTCCTGACCCCCACAAGCAATCAACACGCCACAACAAAGCCAGGCACATGTGGTAAATTGCACAGGCAGCAACCATGCAAGCAGCAGCAGCCAGTCCCAGAGGGGCCCATCAACAGCCAACTGCAGCATATTTGAGATGCACGCACACTAAAAAGTTATGCCCCACCTGCTGCGAGCCCTCCAGCTCCTGCATCTCTGCATCATCGCCAGCCTGGTCATCACTGTCATCAGTGTCCTCCTGACCGCCAGACACATTCTACTGCCACAACAAAGCCTGGCACATGTGACAACATGCACAGGAGGCAATTATGCAAACAGCAGCAACAAGCTGCACAAGGGCCCAGCAACAGACAACTGCAGTATGTCTGAAGTGCACCCACTGACCCTCCTGCTGGTATCGGGCGTGTTGCATGTCTTACTGGTGAGGCAGCGCCTTGGGATCCCAGCATTGTGTCTAACTGAATTGGGTGTGGCCAGCCAGTCAGGTGTGGCCAGCCAGAAGCGGGTTACACTCCCCCAACTGGCCCCCTAAAACCGGGGGTGGCCAGCCAGTAGGGGATCTCACTCCCCCAGTTGCCCCCCCCCCAAACACCAACGCACCTGCTGCAAGCCCTCCAGCTCCTGCATCTCTGCGTCATCGCCAGCCTGGTCGTCACCATCATCAGTGCCCTCCTGACCGCCACAAACAATCTAATGGCACAACAAGGCCAGCCACATGTGACACAAAGTAATGCTCCCTTACACAAACAGCAGCAGCAGCAAGTCCCACAGGGGCCCAGCAACAGACTACTGCAGTATGTCTGACAAACTTTCCTGTTGTGGTGGCCCACCAGTGGGTGACCGGCTGCCGCACCTGCTGCGAGCCCTCCAGCTCCTGCATCTCTGCGTAATCGCCAGCCTGGTCGTCACTTTCATCGGTGTCCTCCTGACCGCCACAGACAATCTACTGCCACAACAAAGCCAGGCGCATGTGATGCAACATGCACAGGAAGCAACCATGCAAACAGCAGCAGCGAGTCCCACAGAGGCCCAGCAACAGGTAACTGCAGTATGTCTGGAATGCACCAACCCACCTGCTGGTATTTTGCATGTTGCATGTTTTACTGGTGAGGCAGCGCCTTGGGCTCCCAGCAATTTGTCTATCTGTGGCCAGCCAGTGGGGGAATCTGCTCCCCCAGTCCTCCCCGCTTCCGCGCCCCAAGAAAAAACCAATTCACCTGCTGCGAGCCCTCCAGCTCCTGCATCTCTGCGTCATCGCCGGCCTGGTCGTCACAGGAGTCCAGCACAGACTTGATGCGCACAGACACCGTGTGGTGGCGCGTGTCCATGCTGCCCACGTCCCTGCGCAATAACAACGCAGCAGTGGCAGCTCAGGATGGCAGAATGGGTTATTTGGATCTTCCAACTGGACAGCAGAAGTCATAGACCCGCATGCATCGTGCATCGCAGGCGGTGGCTGGTTGTTGACGGCAAGTGCTTGCATGCACGCTTGAGCACAACAGCAACCAAGTGCACGCAGCTGCCAAAACCTATCTATTTCTTGCTGTTGATTGCGCCTGCCGCTGTGCAGCTGCTCACATGGAGCAACCAGGTGCACGCAGCTGCAAAAACCTGACTATCCTTGCTGTTGATCGCCCCTGCCGGCTGCTCACATGGAGAAGGGCCTCCTGCTGAAGTGTCCGATGCCGTCCTCCCTCACTGCGTGGAAGTAGGGGGGCTCGTACTCCTCAGGGGTGTGGTCATGGTAGGTCAGCTTGATGAACAGGTAGCGCTGCAGGGGACATGCACAGGAGAGGGGTAGTCAGAGCCAGAAGGAGAGCACGCAGACAGAAGGTAGTGAGATGTACAGAAAATTGTGAGATGTACAGAACACCACCTACACCTCCTGGTCAAGCGCCCGGCATTCAGCTTGCAGGACTTGCAAGAACTGACCACCCAACCAAACGCACAACCCTACAATCAAGCAGCAGAATTTTGCATGTCACCTCATCAGGCACGTAGTCCAATGGCTGGCTCTATGCCATATGCCATGCACAGTGCACAGTGCTGCTCAACAGAAGGTTCGCGACCAACAAACCAACCCATCAGCCTAAACCTGTCATACCCTCCTTGCAGGTCACCTCGTCTGGCACCTGGTCCTATGTCCGGCCTATGTACAAATCGCTGCTCACCAGAAGCCATGGGACCATATGCATCCTAACGAAACTGCCGTCAACCACTGCAAGGAGTTGCAGTTGCAGCTCATCCGTCAGGCACCTGGTCCAGCGTCTTGCTAAATGTGCACAGCGCTGCTCAGCCGCTGATCCTTCGTATACCTTTGGAATGTATTTGACCAACAAACCAACCCAACAACCCAAGTGTATAATCCCCTCACTGCAGCTCACCTCGTCAGGCACCTGGTCCAGCGTCTGGCAGACCTGCACCAGCATGCGCATCAGGCGCACCACCTGGAAGCGAACCTCGTTCACGTTGGGGGGCTGCTTCTGCGGGCATAGCGGGGAGCAGCAGCAGACAGTACAGCGATGCAGCAGCTCAGAAACCTATAGGTCAGGCGTGGAGCCAAGAAGTATGGTGGCTGCTGGAAAATGAGGTGGATAGGCTTGTCGATGCCTGCGGAAAGGGTATGGCTGCTGTGGTAGCAGCACGGTCAATCAACAGCGGCACATCAGCAGGCAGTACCTGGATACATGCTGCGCATGCCATCGTCGAGTATAAGAACAGATGGTGAACCCAGCACAGGAAGATCGCAAAGCTCAGCACACCAGACGCTTTCCTCCACACCTTCGACCGCAAAAACCGCCGCAGAGCATACACTGTGGTAGAGATTAAGTACTGCAGAGACACCAAGCCAGAGGATCAAGAAGCCAGAGCCGTCAAGCAACACGAAAAGTTGGTCAGCACACTCAAAAAGTATGACAAAAACGCTAGAGTCAAACACTGCACCCTTCTACTAGGAGTGGGGGGTACCATATACAAAGAGTTTGGACAAACCCTATCCAATGACCTAGGAGTCAGAGGACGCCCGTTGGAAACCCTGCTGCGCAAACTGCACTTCAAGTCGGTGCAAGCAGTTGGCGAGATGTGGAAGCACAGAAGAGCACTGCTGCATAACAAATTCGGATCAAAGAAAGGACGCACTATAGGCACTAAACACGCCAACCCCACCTCTGCCCCGCAACACAGAACAACGAAGAAATATAAGAAGTAACTCTTGGCCCCACGGGTGCCGTACCAGCCCCTCGGGACTGGTAGGGATGGTAGGGTGCGAAGGCGCATGAGGTTTCCTCATCGTCACACACGCCCCCTTCCTGAACTTACACGGGTGTAAGTGTGAACACACCACGCGTAGCTCATTCATTCATTCATTCATTCATTCATTCATTCATTCATTCATTCATTCATTCATTCACCGCACGGCTTGTGGCACACACACACACTAGGAGTTTGCATGTAGTGCTGTAAAGCATAGGAGCAGGCAGGGCAAGCTGATTAGTAGTCGTTGGCCGCTTGCTGCTCATTTCACTGCGCGGCATGACAGCCACGCAGCACGATGAGCAGCACACGGCCAATGGCACAACAAGCCGCGTCTAGCATACATGCTGTCCCAACCAGTCGCAGCCTGCATACATACAAGTAACGGAGTGGATGATTTGCAGTGCCTGCGGCTGCAGCAGACATGCGTCAAACATACAATCAGATGAACACACGCCTGGAGCAGCACACTCACGTATAGGGCAGCCCGGCCCCTCGCCTTGGCGTCTGTGCTGCTGTTCACGCGCTTGATTTCAAAAAGCAGCAAGCAGCTAATGGGCACAACATCCTGCTTCGTAGCAGCCACACTAGCCCTGATTCTGGCACGCTCACCCCTGCCCCCTCACCTTTGCACTGCTGCAACAGTGCGTAAATCAAAAGAGCAGCAAGCAGCCACAGAGCACATCCTGCTTCTAGCAGCACACACCAGCTAGATTCCTGGCGTGCCAACCCGGACCCCCTCACCTCTACGTCTGCGCTGCTGCAGCCACGCGGAACTCACAAGAGCAGCAAGCAGCGAGAGGGCACAACACACTGCTTCTAGCAGCACACACCAGCCTGAATCATGGCGCGCCACCCCCCCACACCACCACCTTTGTGTCTGCGCTGCTGAACTTGTCCTTGGCCTTGCCCCTGCTGCTGGCGTTGACCTCAAAGGTGATGCCCTCCTCGCCATACTTAAAGCTGTAGATGTACTCCTGCAATGGGGAACGCAGCATGCATGTATGTTTTTAGCCAAGCGTATCAGTTGGATAACATTGCTAGAAGGGGACTGTACAGACAGACTGTACACATGTGCACATTCGCCTGCCATTCCACCATACCTGAAGGTGTAGATGTACTACTGTAAGAAAGGCACAGTCCATGGGAGCAGGTGCAACATGACAGCTGACCAGCTGTGCTTGCGCCAAAGCAGCAGGACAGCAGCTCAACACTCAACAAACGCGTGTTACAAACGCATGTTACACAATCACAGCTCCTTGCAGGACAACCGTTTAGTGCAGGACAGAGCCCTGCGTCATGTGCAATGCCACGATACATGCTGATGAGAACGCTCACAGGCCATAGCACAAGTAAACCAAGCCAATTGACACAACACAGCCGCCAAAGCTAGAAAATTAGCCACATTGCATAGGTTTGCTGTCCTCACCTCCAGCAGGTGTGTTGCTGCCGCGTCCTGTGCGATGCCAAAGTACATGTTCTTCAGGTAGCCCTGGCGCACAGCGTGCATCACACCTGCGGCAGCATACGCACAAAGTTGTGAGTGAGCATGCAGCAGCTTGCAGGACAGCAGCATTGACAGATGACATCCAGAGTCGGGCATCAAAAACACGAGTATGAACGGCGGCTAGGACAGCAACTGCACACAGGCAGCAGGCAGGAGGCCTTGCAGGACAAACTACAGCTCACAGCATACAGCAGTGGCTGCGCAAAGCACAGTATATCGTGATCTAAAGAACAGGCCAAACAGTACGGCGGCCTATAGCACAGGCCAAAGAGTGCGCAGCAGAATCTAGCTATACGGTGTGTGTCTGGCACAGTGTGCCTGCCGCGCACCTTGCTCCACCCACTTCTGCAGCGTGGATGCCTCCTCATCACCCTCTTGGGGCTTCAGCACCTTGATGTGCATCTCTGCAGGGAGGCAGCAGAGGCAACACAGCAGAGTGCACATGCATGCAGCAGTGAATAATCTGTTCGTCATGGAACTATGGAGGACAGCATTCGCAGATGTGCACACTCAACTGTTGTGGAGTCTGCTGTTGAGCAGTGCTCTATGCCTGTCCAGGAAATCCGTTCCTGCAGGCGATTTTGCATGCGCGTGCTGACTTTGCCCGACACAAGCGGCTGGGGCTGCCCAACACACAAAACTTATGATGCGGCTCTACATGCTGACAGCAGCACGTTCCATCACGGTGATGCACCAGATGTCATCATCATCTTATCAACATCATCAGCAGCAGCATGGTCCACTCACTGTCCAGCTGGCTGAGCTCATGGCCACTGAAGCTCTCCTCTGGGAAGAGCCCACGCATCCAGCACACGTGGTACACGGACTGCAGGCATGCAGGGCATTGAGCAGGGTCAAACAGAGTCAAACAATGGGTTGAAGCGGCTGGAGTAGCGGCTGTCCTGCAAGCAGCGGAACCGTATCATGCTGAAAGCTGCATGAGCTGCTGTGCAGGAGCAGAGTTGCAAGTGCCCGCCGCATGATGCGATGTGCACATGATGATACTGCTGCATTATGCAGGAGACTGCTTGGGTGGCAAGCATGGTGGTAGCAGTGCCGCAGAACCACTTACCACGCGGACCAGGCATTGAACCTGCAAGGAGAGGACAGCACAGCAGCAGGGATCAGCATGCCTGGGCTTACTGACCAGAAAAATATTGTGCGTTTGCAAATATGGCTAGCTTGAACACAAATATGTTGCTAGTCTCTGCATGCATGCCCCGTTATGCGGACGTGGCGGATCCGCTGCCAGCAGCAGCAGCTGCTGCTTGCAGGAAGCAGCGGCATTATGACTCACCAGCTGGTAGGACTCCTGGCCGTTGATGGAGGCCTGTTTCTGAGCCAGGGCCTGCGCTTGTGCCTTGCCTTTTGCCTGCAAATGATGAGGCAAAGTGACTTGTGTGAAACAAGTTTTATTGCAAGGTTACAGCTGCCTGGGCAGTTCAGCCACCCGCTGCTATGAATCGGGCAATGTTCCTGCAAGCTGCCAGCGATGCCCTAGGCGACTGGCTGGCTGACGGATGTTTAGGATGAATGTCAAAGTCGTCCATCTGAAATCTCATGCCATAGGACTGCAGCATGCGAGCTCCAATTGAATACGCTGTTGGTTCTGTGTGGTGCTGCCATAGCATGCTGCTGCTGTCGTTGCAGATTCTGATGCACGAGTGCTGCCCAGCACTGATATCGCTGCTGACTTGGCTTTAACCCACCATGTTTGTGCTGAGTTTGCCTGGAAATCCTGTCTAAGGGCGAGTCTGAAGCCCCCAAGGTATATGGGCAGAGTCACAGACAGCACCAAAGAAAGACGACCTGGGTGCAACAGCGATAGCCGGGCAGTGGATCAGCTAAAAGATGAAATTATAAACGTCATCTGTCCAGCGATGCATCGACAGCAGCGACACAGCAGAGCAACTGCAAAGGCAAAACAAGCCTGCCTGCCTATGGGGCCCCACCTCCGTTTGTAGAATTGAACGTAACGATATTACGTTGACGTGTGTGTGTTGGAGGGCCAGTTGAACGTCAAACAGCGCCATGGACGGCGATCACGCAAGTACTGCAGTAGACAGTCCAATGAAAGATCACAGCGAGCAGCGAGCTGCAAATCCCAGTGCACACCCAGAACATGAGTCGAATGTGTTCAACAACCGTGCGTGAAGCTTTATGAACTGCACACCTTGTCACATAACAGTCAGGCTCCTGAGGTTTGAAAGCTGTGAACATTTGAACTTGAATTTCCTCGAGCTGCCAGCAGGACACTCGCAGAGTCGGTAATTTCTGTGCACCAAAACGCGCGAACCTGTGTTGTTGGCAGCTCTTGCCTGGCCAGGCAATGCTGCACCACAGGCAGTACACAGGCACACTGTGTGCAGTGCTTGCCAGGCCCTAGCAGGGTGGACCTGTGCCCAGACGCCCGAGCATGCTGCGCGCACAATTTCCAGTAGCTATGCTCTCATCAAAGCCGTTGTTCACGCAGGGTTAAACCGTCCGTAACAAACTGGTGAACAGTAGACGTGCATGCGCTGCTACATCCTGGGCTCAAGAGTTTGGTGTGTGCTTGCTTGTGGTGGGTGTCAGGCCCTGCAGGAGCACCCAGTACGAAGTGCCTTTGCTGCAAGGGCCATCATAAACCTCAAGCAAACAATGCCCCAACCCTTAGGGGCCAGAAACAAGCACGCATGCATACGCGCCCACCATGGCGTGCCAGCCAAAGCCACAACAGCAGCTGCAGCATCAACAAGGGGTGCACAAGTAGCCACTGCCGATCCTGACCAACAGTTCAACAGCAGCAGCAATGCTTTGTAAACACATGCCACACATGCTGACTCCTATAGCTGCTTGTTGAAGGAACAGTCTGTCATAACAGGATGATCACAACAGCAACAGCCATGGTTCCTCTATGTAGAATTGTGTGTATCGCACGAAGATCAAGCTGCAGCTGCACTTCCGGTCAACTGCTGCTGCTTTCAGGCCTGCAAACGTGATGCAGACGCAGCCCTGCCGCAGCAGCTGCAGCGCCCTGCAGGACTGCTCCCTGCAGGCAAAACACTGCTCCTGTTACTGTGATGAAAGGCCGCATACAAAGAGTGCCCATCCTGCTGCTGCTGCTGCGCTGCTGCTGTGGCTGGTCAGCACAGAGGTCAGCTGACTGGCTGACTAGGTGGCTGGGTAGGTGGGCACGTGCCTCCCAAGGAGCCTACAGCTCCGCATGCTCCCCCTCATATGGCTCTGCATGCTCGTCCTCATAAGCCTCCACATGCTGCTCATGGTACTCCTCGTACTGCCCATCTAGGGCTGCCACAGCCTCCTGCTCAGCTTCATCGCTTCCTGAAAGCAGCAGCAGCAACAAACAAGGAGAACAGGCACGTGGGTTATGATACTGCAAGCAGCAGCGGCTCCAGCAATCTCTTCAAAGGACTCTCCCTGCTTGCAGCACAGCCAAGCCACCTATCTGCGTGCATGTGCGAGATGATGGCCCGCAACCAGCATACCAGTCAAAACAATTGAGCACCGTCACACCTGGACCTGGGGACACTGCTTGCATTCCACAACACAGGCATAGGTTCTGTTGTGACTAGTTGTGACGTAGCACGTAGGTGTTGCCTCTACACAAAACTTGCACGTGAACATACGCGGGAGGACAGCCTGCCAATATAAATTATAGAAACACAAAGCCGCACCTGGGCCTGAGGGCTGCGCAGGCTCCTCTGGTGCTGCGGGCTGCTCTGGTGCCGTGTGCTTGAAGCTGCGCGCCTGCACAAACTCGTGCAGCTGCTCCACACTGAGGTTCTGAATCACCTCACGGGACACCTGGCGCAGCAGCAGCAGCAGCAGCAGCAGCAGCAGCAAATAGCAGCAGCAGCAAACAGCAGCAGCGCCTTAGACAGCAGCGATAGCAGCACCAAGGCGGGTAACGCGCAAAACGACAGTGTTTTACGCTGGGAGGCATTCGGGTGCCCAGCTGCAGTGCTTGAAGAGTTCCAGTTTGAAGATGGCATGCAACTGCGCAGCGGCCAGCTAACAGTGATCTTAATGCTGAAAGGACATCTTGATGAACCAGCCAGCTAATTCAAAGCTGCACAGTAGCGCGATGCCTGTGCTGTCTGTCTGCACGCAAGATCCAAGCAGCAGCACCAAAACACAAGTGCTGCTGCGGGCGTATTTGTGACAAGATAGACGCAGGTGTTGGGTATGCTGCTCTGCAATCCCATGCATGGTTGCTGAAGACGCTGTTGCTGACATCATATCTGCTGTGCTGCTGGCTCACTTCTTCAGCCTCCTTACCAGGCTCTTGCTTGCGGATGATCAGCTCTGGTGTCGCGCCTGGGATGCTGCAGCAACATGCACACGCACACCATACTTTTAGCACCTGCTGCGCTGCGTACTGGCTCAATAAGATTACCGCAGTGCTGTGCTGTGCTGCCTATTGAAACTTGTCGCTCACCCAGTCGAATGAGAGCATGCAGGGGACATGCTGCGCTGCTGCATATTGATGCACAACTGGTGTTCCTATGGCATGTGGCAGGTCGGTACTCACAAGTTCACCGTCAAACCCAGATACTCGTTCTTGAGCACGGATTCGTAGAGGAAGTGCTTCACCCTGCAAGCAGCCAACACACAACTGCATCAGCAGCAGGCAGCTGAGGGTAGCAGCACCTACGTGCAGCAGCGGCCCTTTGCTGCTGCAGCATATGCTAATGGACTCCTGCCGCCCTCTCTGATGCATAACACATGCCAGATCGTACAGGTTGAGGTGCTGGCGGTGAGTTGCGCCTGCGTACAAGTAAGCCAACTGGGGTAGTTGCTGTGCCAGCACCGTACTCACTCAGGCATCGAGTTCAGGCGTCAGCCGGAGCAGCTCTGCAACGTAAGCAAACCAAGCATGATAAGAACCTGTGTCAGTGTCAGATCGGACATCCATGGGGCACCCAGCAGCGGCAACAGGGCTCACCTCGATGACGCCGCTAGTCACCGTCTCCACGGCATCCTCAGCAACAGCACAGCCCACCAAAGCCACAAAAAGCACAACTAAAGCTACTTTCATGGCTGCTGATAAGACCGAGCTGGATCTGATGGGAAGGCGAACAAACTTGGAGATGGAATGGAATGTACGTCCGTGGTGCCAGTTACCCTTGAAACACTCACGATTTGAGTACGTATGTACCATCAAGCGGTGCTGCAACAAGCAGATGTATAGGTAGAAGGCAGAACCAGCTGCAGGGTGGAGGGTACTGCCACATCCCAAGGCATCCTCAATGCAGGACTTGTTCGGTCAAGGCCCCATTGCAAAGGGATTTGCTATCAAAAACGTTTACACGCCGCAGCATGCCCGCACCAGGCTGCAGAACACAACACCTGGTGGTGCTGAAAATGAGGGGCCGCTGACGCCAAGGCCCACATGCGAGAATCCACCATTAAAATTTAGGCTAATCAACTTAAACACACATCACAGGCATTGCAATGCTTTCAATAAACTTAAACCTGCAGGAACATGGTACAATCGACAGGAGAGGCCAGCATGCCCACTCCAGCTGCTGCAGCACGGATTGGCGACCCACCACTTAGGTGGCAACAGCTGGAACTCCACAGACAACCAACATGCGGCGCCATGCACGTCACTTATGGATGGCACGCTTGTCATCATGGCACACAACCTCTGGATACAGCTCATTCACAACTTCACTTGCTGAGCTAGTCCAATTCTTGCCACCACAACTGCCTAACCGTTATGACGCTAATGCTAATCAGCACTGGCATTGCAGCGCAGTCAGCGCCTTGAGCACCCCTCTAGATCCACTCGCCCCAGCTGCTGCCAGCAGCCCATCCACCACACCCCTGCTCAGCTGCTGAGCAGCAGGCAGCTGGCACAGGATCTCCGCCAAGCTGCTGCAGTTGCTGCATCCAAGCACCACATGCTGCAGCACAGCAGCCACAGCCCCACTGTCCAGGTCGCGCACAGCTGGCAGGCTGCAAAGTGCTTTTACAGCTGCAGCCACCGCTGCTGCCAACACTCGCTGCATCTGGCAGCCCACTGCCACTGCTTGAACGTACCGCTGCAGCAGCAGTACTGCATCTGCTTGGGTCAGCTGCTGAGCTCCGCAGCAGCGGCACAGGCTCCGCACTGTGTGCCAGTTCTGCAGCTGCAGCGCCAGCAGCAGCAGCTCCTGCACTGCTGCTGCTGGCAGCTGCGGCCTAGCAGCGCTGCTAGCGGCAGTGCTGCCTCCGCTGCCACAGCTGATAACATCGCTAGCAGAGGAAGCTGTGGCACCGCTGCCACAGCTAATATCGCTGCCACAGATGGCATCGCTGCTGCTGCCACGGCTGGCATCGCTGCCGGCTTCGCCTGCATCAGTGTCGTCATCGTCACTGCCAGCCGCAGTTACGCTGTCAGCTGGCGTCACACAGCACATCCACAGTACCATCCAGTGGTGTCCACAAAGGCTGCTCTGATGTCTCCCCATAGCGGGACCTCCTGTTCAGTTCCTTCTGTGCACTGCGTGCCAGCACTGCCTGCCGCTGCACCACTGCCGGCAACACTGCAGCCAGCCGCTCACTGCTCAGCTGCGCGACCCCTGGCAAACTCGCAATCTGCTCTGCAACTGCCGCTACCCCACGCGCTCTCTTCTGCTCATCGGCGCCGTGCCCTGTTGGGCCGGTGATCAGCACAGCCTGCTGCAGCATCTGCTCTATGTCATGACAATACATCTGCTGCACAGCTGCAAAGTCCAGCAGTATCTGAGCCGCTGTGATGTTGCCACGCCGCAGAGCCTCCTTGAGCAAGCTTGCTAGCTGGTCTGGTTGCAGCTCGTCGCATGCCCCAAAGCTGCACAGCAGCGGCAGCACGGAGTGGTGCTCACGCAGCACTGCTGTGCGCATCATGCGCAGCAGCCGGACTGGCTCGATCTTGTTGTCAGGATCGTCCTGGAGCTCAATTTCTTGCATGAGTTGCAGCAGAGGATCTGCATGTAAAGGGACAGACAGGCAGCAGCAGCAGCAGCAGCAGCAGAGATACCGCACACATCTTTTGGTCAGTAGCCACCTTGCTAGAAGATGACGAGGCGAGCTGACAACAGGTCTTTCTACACATAGCATCGGACATGCAAGGACAACATGTGAAGGGTCAAATTGAAAAACCAGGAGGCAGTTATGCTTGCAGGCAGGTGCTTGTCACCACAACCCCCACTGCTGCATCCCTTCTGAGCCACCATCTTGTGCAGATCTGGTGCAACAACTCTGCTCTGGTGCAGCTGTATACGCCATAACATGATGTCATTGCAAGCTGCTGCTGCTGCTGCTGCTGCTGGTTGTCGCACCTGCAACCGTGTAGTGCTCCTGTAGCGCCTCCTCTGCCAGGGCCGCAAGCTGCTGCAGGCTCATGTCTTGAGCAGAAGCGTGGTGCTGGCATATGGAGCACACCACACCATTGTCGCGCAGCGCCACCGCATGTTCCAACACGGGGTATATGACACGTAGCCTCAAGTTCTGTGTGTTTGGCAACATCAGCAGCTTGATCTTCAAGTCCCTGCATGGCATCAGCGGAGACGCACAGTAGACATAAAACAAGCAGTCAAAACGCATGAACTGCAGCAGGGTGCATGATGTGCTTGCATGCAGCATAAGACATAGGCAGCCCAACACAGGAGGCACCGCCACCAATGCACCCGACGCTGCCACAACGCAAGCCCCCTTCTCTCTACCCTGCTCACCTGTCAAACATTGATGCCATCACGTGCCCCAGCAGCTCCTCAATCTGCTGCTTGTCTAGCTCCTGTGCTGCTGGCAGGCCCAGCAGCAGCTCGCTGCCACCCACCCACAGCTCCCCATCTCTGAAATACAAGCCTGGATCCTTGCGCACTGCTCGCTGCTGCAGCGCAGTGTCCAGCAGCGTGAAGACGTCTGCAACCTGCAGTGCCTGTGCTGCAGCATGCTTCAGCAGCAGCTCCGAGTAGTACACGTTGGCTTGCTGCAGCGGCAGCATGACTGCGGCTGCATACTCTGCTGACGTGATGTTCTGTGCGGCTGGCAAATCCAGCAGCAGCTGCACTGCGTGCACGGAGGTGCCATCGCCAGACCGATCTTGTGTGGGGTCCGGGAACTGCTGCAGCCAACCCGTGAGAACTGCAGCCAGGTCTGCAGGCTCCTACAAGCAGCAGCAGCAGCAGCAGAAGCAGCACAATGAGCTGTCAGTTCAGGCCTTAAAAGAAGGTAACACGGCACGGAGTTTTGCAGTGGCATCACACCTAGAGCCACTTGTGGTGCCCTGCCTGACAAGCCCAGCCGGGCCAGCAAGCGTCCCTGGACAGAAATTGCTGAGCTCCTTTGCTGAGAGACAACATCCTCTTGATGCATGCTGTACTGGCCCATAAACTTAGCGACCAAGCTAGCGGCCAGAGAGCCACTCACCATAGCTAGCGCTCCAGGCAGCTTCAGCAACACCTTAATCACCATCTCGCCGTATAAGCCGTCCAGTGTATGCGCCACCCCCAGCAGCTGCGGCATCCGTGCTGCAGGGATCTGCTGCGCACTCGGCAGCTCGCAGAGCACGTGGCTCATGCATTCATCCCCTCGCAGCAATGCCTGCTGTAGACAGTCTGCAAGCAGCGTGGCGTCCACAGTTTGTGCTGCTGGCAGCTGCTTGAGGCTGCGCAGCATTCCTGTGTTGCGCTGTTGTACTGCCTGCTGGATGTGGCTGACGACGTAGGCGTCTGTGGCAGCCAATGGACAGGTGGCGTGGCAAGTAGAGGGCAGCTGTGATTGGAGCTTGTGTACCATGGCTGTGACGGACCATCAAGTGATGCAGGGGTGTGATTGTAGTCAAGGTGACCAGGCACACGGCAACTTGCCATGCAACCCTCGAATGCTTTCATTGCATTGCTACACTGTTGTTATGTAGCCGTCCAGCGCACAACACCCTGCTCACAATGATCCGCTGTCACTGTGCACATCTCTGGGTGCAGGCAAGACAGTACGAGGCGACCAGTCAGGCACAACGTAACAAGGTGACCTGTTGTTACTGTGGCATGTCGCACCTGGCAGCGCCGCGGCAACGCCTGGAACCCTGCACAGTTCGCCTGCCACATCGTCCGCTCTGCTCTGTGCTGCGCACTCCAGCAGCTGCTGCAGCAGCTGCGGTGTGACCTGCAGCAGCAGCTGTGCCTGCTGCTCTGCTCGCACCTGCTCGCTTCCGTAGACCAAAGCTGACATCATGGCGTTGACTTCAATCGAATACTTCCAAATGTTGGCAGCAAGGAACAGCAGGCTTGGCAGGGAGTGGGGATCCAGGGCATCTAGCGCGTGCACCACCTGCCGCTTCGTGCGTTTTCGCTCCTCATAGTAGTCTGTGCCCTGCAGAGCATGGTACGATGCATTCCGTCACATATGTCAAAACATGTGTCTGAAGTAGGAATGTACGAAGCAAACGTTCATGTCACTAGCAGCTACTTTTGAGCTACTTTGAGCCGTTACGTCATGCATGTTCACCCTACGCATGCTGATGCCATGCGCTTCAAACGGCCCAGGCCATTTTTGTGTGCTGGTGCGCCAACACGTGGCGTTGACTTGCTGATGCGTGTTCGCATGGGATGTCTTTGTGTGCACGGGCGTACCAGCCGTTATGGGGGTAGCAGAGCAGATTCTAATACAGCGTGTCCTGCTTGTGGTCAGAATGTCGAGTCTTTGTCACATCTGATGTTTGATTGTCCTGCCACTTCTGCTCAAAGAGATACTATGTTGGATGAGATTCGGTCTGTTTTGAAACAGACAGTTGCTGGTGGCGCTGGAAATTGCGCAATGTATTGTAATTGACTGATGCATTTACCAAGTTGTTGCGTTTTGTTTCTGATGATGTTTGGGGTAGCAAAGGGGTTTGCCGACTGGTGTCTAGGAGCATTGCTGAGTATCTTGTGAAAGCTTGGGATGTGCGTAATAGTTGCAAACATCATGGAGCGGTGCTCCCTCTTTCTTCCGCCCCGGGGGGGCGCGGGGCCGATGGCGTTGATGCTATGGCTTGGTCTGGTAATTTGATGATGATGACTAGCAGCTACTGTTGCTGCACCTGCTGCTCGAGCATCCTAGGAGAAAGACGCTGGCATGTCCTGCTGCACAATATGTTTCGCACGCCTGGTTGCAGCTGGTGATAATCATCATTCAATCACCAAATCAAGCCATAGCATTAACGCCATCGACCCGCCCCCCCCCTTGGCGGAATAAAGTTGCAGTTGGTACGCAGGGGATGCTCTCACCGCTTTTGGTTCAAACACCAACAGCTCTGCCAGCTCTGGTGCGCCTGTCACCGCTCCCGCCTTGACCCACACCCATGCACCAGCCACTGGCCGTGCACAGGCCTCCATCACCTGCTGGTAGCTGAGGCGCAAGCCTGCTGCTGCGAGTGCTGCTGCTGCTTTCTCAGGCACAAGGGGCGTGGACAGCAGTGACGAAGCAGTGCTGCCTTGCAGGTTGTCTGCTGAACGACTGTGCTGCAGTGCACAGAGCCACGTGATTGCAGCAATGTGCTGCTTCCTGTCTGCGCCATTTTCAAGGACTGCTGCATCACGGACTGTCTTGCCTAGTAGATATGAAGCTGTGCTTTTGCTGGTGACCACTGTCAACACTGCTGATCTCAGGGCACTGCTGCTGCTGGCAACGGCAGCCAGGGCTGCGCAGTCTAGCTTGTAGAGCGCAATCTCAAGCGCTTGATGCATCTTTTCCATGTTTGAGCCATGCATTGTGGTCTCGTAAGCTAATCGCAGCTGTCTTTCGTCTCGATCTTGTGCAGGAGAAGATCCTGGGCGGCAAATCACGCTACCACCGCAACCGATGTTTGGCTTGAACTTGAAATCACTGCATCAGATAACACGACTAGTCACTGTACTAATCAGAAGTCCGACCACAGAATTTGATCTCATTTGAAACTGAAAATGACACTGAGTGCTGCAGCCCTATTCTTGTTCCAGGGCCTGAAGGCAGCAGCAGTTCAGGAGCAGACAGCCTAAAAATAAGACTCTATCACTTGAGAGTCCCTGCGCACTGCTGCCACAAGCAACCGCGCCTTGAACGCTGAATTGCCACTTTCAGCGGATAGTGTTCGAAAGTTAAGCTGTCGGTGGAGAGCTGCTTTGCCGCGGCCCGTGGCGCAGCTCTGCAACAAGCTCTGCACACCATACACAGCTCAGCACAGTCACGCGTAGGGTACTCTGGTGAACACCTGGCAGAAACCACGTAGTCTCCGTACCAACAAAAAATCTGTCACCTATTCAATGGCTGATGGTCCCGCACCTCTGTCAGCACCACGCCATTTGGCCATACAGCTGCTCAGGCTGCATCTACAGTAGATGCTGGGCCAGCCTGGCAGCCTGGCATGCTGGCATGTCTGGCGCAGTGATCCTACGTATCGATTTATACTGGGTTCACGTGTTCACAGGTTAAAACCACACCCCTGCTCAGCTGCTGAGCAGCAGCAGGCAGCTGGCGCAAGCCCTCATAAAGCTTGCTGCAACCGCTCATGATAATCCGATGAGTCATACGCTGCATATGCATGCACTGTGAGTGTCACCTCAAACTGCATGCACCACCTGGCAACAGCCGTCATGGCGTCCGGTATGCACATGTGTACCGGGCTGATCATTCACCACTCTCAGTAACTCAACACTGCCGCATCGCAGCGGCTATGCGGCATTGTTGTTCTTTTTGTGTTCTGGTGCGCCAACGCGTGGTATTGAGTTGCTGATGCGTGTTCGAATGGGCTGTCTCATCATCATCATGTTACCCATTAAGTTCGAATGGGCTGTCTTTGTGTGCATGAGCGTACCAGTCGTTATGGCGGCAGCAGAGCTGATTCTAACACAGCATGTCCTGCTTGTGGTCAGGGTGTTGAGTCTTTGCCACATCTGATGTTTGATTGTCCCGCTACTTCTGCTCAGAGGGATACTATGCTTGATGAAATTCGGTCTGTTTTGCGTGATGTTGCTGGCGGCGCTGAAAAATTGCGCAATGTGTTGTCGTTGACTGATGCATCCACTAAGTTGTTGCGTTTTGTTTCTGATGATATTTGGGGTAGTAGGGGTGTGTGCCGAGTGATATCTAGGAGCATTGCTGATTATCTTGTCCAAGCTTGGGATGTGCGTAATAATTGCAAACACAATGGAGCAGTGCTCCCTCTTTCTTCCGCTCCTGAGGGGCGCGGGGCCGATGGCGTTGATGCTATGGCTTAATGGGTAACATGATGATGATGATGTGATGTACACAAAGCTGAACCCCAGAACAATTATCCTGGGGCCTGCGACTACTCATCTGCCACATCAAGCATCAGCATCAGTAGTCAGTCACCACCACCATGCTTTGCTACCTTCGTACTCTGCTTTCCCCCCTGAAACTGCTGCCGCTGCTGCTGCCTTGCTGGCAGCACGGCCACTGAGCGGACACAGCGTGCCAAACGCCCAATCCCACAGCCAGAAACTCTCCCCGTAGTTTGAAGCTTTGTACGCATGGTTGCAGTACTTGTGGTGCGCGTCATGGAAGGCAGCAGGGGCCCTAAACGGCAGGGTTTTGAGCGTCACAAGATCCAGCAGGAGACTGTCCATGCCGGAGTGATTCAGCGCATTCTCAGCAATGCGAGCTGCAATGTAGATGTACAGGACCCCGGGGTCTGGCCGCACCACCAGCGCTGCTACTGCAAACGGGATGGCGCCCTGCAGGGTGAACGAATAGCAGAACAACAGGCGGCTTGAGAGCGGCAGGCGCAACAGGAAGCAAGTGCTGACGCTGCTATTGATCAACGCATGTATTTGATTAGCAGTGCTGTAGTGTGTCAATCAGCCTCGCGCCTTCCAGCTGACTCATCACGTTTACGTTACAAGCTCTGTTACACTGTTGAGCCGAACGGAACCTTGCTGTTGCCAGTAGCCGTGCTCTGCCCACGCACCTGCAGTGCGGCATCTGTTGGGTCAATGAACAGCGTGGAGAAGGGACTGGGCGTGTCGATCGCGTGGTGCTTGGAGTGCAGCCTCCACAAGAACTTGCTCTCGTGCTGCACTCGGTGGCCTGAAGCACCACAATGCAGGGCAGCAAAACAGACAGGCAGGCAAAGAGGCAGGCACGCAGGCAGGCGGGCATGAAAGCAGGGCAGGGGTGAGGTGACTGCCAAAACACGGCGGCAGATCCACAGAGCCAACAATGCTTGTGATGGGTTACGACGTATGCTGTGTAGGTTTGCAGCAGTCATAATTGCTACCATTCTGCGCAGGTGCACAGCCACAAGGGCCAGCTGCTGCCGCACCAGGTGACATCAAAAATGCAACCTCCACATTACAGCAGGCGTAACCCACCATCTGCAAATATAGTGGTACACTGCAGGGTTCGCAGCTGCGCACGCAAGTTGCTTACTCACCCCAATACAGCCCAAAGTCTCCCACCAAGCTCAGAGCCACAAACTGCACCACAAAGCCCAGCATGCTCCCAGGCCACCAGGCTGTTACATTTGGTTTGGCCCACAGCATCAGTAGCGCTAATCCAATCCCATTGACAATGTTGTTAGGGCCCAGTAAGGTCTTTGCGCAGCCTTTGAGCTGCTTGCGGAACAGGATGCGCTTGTGTGTTGCTGCCATCAGCTGCTTGCGTGGCGCGTTGCTGCTGGATGCGTAGGTTATCAGGCAGCTGTCGAGCCAGCTGGTAGCAAGCAGCAGCTCCAATAGTGCTGCTGCGATGAAGAAGCCAGCTACACTGGCAACTACTGGCCCTACACCCCATAAGAGCCAGGCGTTGTGCAGCCAGGCAGCTGACAGCGCTGCTGATGACAGCATCGGGCACTACTTGAGTCGTGGTAGTGGGATGCTTGAGCCGTCTGCTGCTTATTCTACTGGTAGAGGGAGTGCTGCAGCTGGCTGACTAGCTGCAGTTGCATGCAGCGGCAACACACCAGCAGAGCAGCAGCAGCAGCACTGGCTGTCAGCAGCCCGGCAGCAGCAAAGTGCAGCAATACATCAAAGTATCCGATGCAGTTATGCTTACCATAGCCACGCATGAACATGCTTGCTCCCGTGCTTGCAAAATGAAGGCCCAAAGCCCAAGCTCCAACTGTCCTGAGGCGGTTGGGGTTGCACCTTGCTCCTATACTACTCACGCTAATATGTTACAAAAAGTTTCGCAACATCTGTTGGGTAAAGGGCAGTCCCATGGAAGCGATGCTGCAATGGGGCGGGGCAGAATGTCTTGGTTTAGGCCAAACGTGAGAGTGCGAGGCTTGGCAACAACTTAGGCATATTACAGACCGCACCCACTTCCGTAGCCCGTACATAACCTGGTTTCAACAGAGGCAGGTATGTCATCCAGCTCGAGCATGACAACCAGACACAACAACGCCCTAGTCTGTGACATATCTAGTCAGGGGCCAAGGGAGCGGCCAAGGTAATAGCTGGCTGCTGAACAGGATACATGAGAGAGCAGCAATTATCATGCATGGAATATGTGTTCAAGGCACGGCTTCCTCCATCATTTCTGATAAACGAAGACCCCAATGCGTCCTGCCCCACTTGCAACGGCCCAATCTCCGGCTGTGCTGTGAACATTTTGCGTAGCACACATATGCGCTTGGCTGAGCCCCTGCAAGTAGAAAGCATTCAGCACAAAGAACACTCTCTGACGCACTTGACAGCACATGCAGCACTATAGCGGCTACTCACAATCCTGCGATCCCTTTCACACAACAAACAACTTGCTGAACATGGCAAAGTCTGATCTGCTTCAAACGCTGATCAACTCAACTCAAGTCCTGCCAGTCAGTGCCTCGTTTCGGTTGAGCTATGTAACACACGCCTACCAGAACAGTGCTAGCAGTACTGAAGAACATGCATTCAACACGCAGCAGCCGATCTGTTCAACTACTTGTGCCCAAGGTTCACCTATGATCATGATGCCGGCTGTATGTGTAACCAGCGCGGTCTGTTGTTCCTCATGCTGAATATCCCATCATGTTACTTCAGATTTCATGCAGCTAGTGTGCAGCAGCAGCAGTGTTCAGGGACGCAGTGAGGCGCCCTCGTCAGCAGTGCAACATTGCATTACTGCATGATTGCCAGTTTGTATGATTGCAGATATGTACCGATATGCCCAGACAGAAACAGGCCAACAATAATGCACACCTCACCCAGCTGCAGTGCTCAACCAAAATCCACGCAAGAAGACAATGAAGATCCCTTCATGCATGCAGATGCTGCCACTCACAATATAGTGAAGCATATATTTCCACGGCGCCAACACAACAGCTGGTTCTACGTGCATTCTGCTACTTTGCTTGGCGGTCAAACCCGGGTCAAACCACAGTGCTGTGCCAGTCAAAACCAGTTTCTGGCAGGCTGCTGTCAGCCACCCAGCCCGGATTTATATGACTGCCTGCTGCCGCTGACGTTATTGCAGTGTGCACACACTTCTGTCCCAACCACCCTGCAAGGGACACTGTCACAATATCACACCACGTCAGCAATCATCACAACATGCTACTACGTACTACAGAACAGCACTGGGTGATGAATAGTGCTGGCCCAGCAACAGTGTTGACGGCAGAAGAGCCTCACTTGTGGAGCGGTAACATACGGCATGCATATGGCTCCAAAAGTGTTGCTGATATGTATCCTGTTGGAGCATGGCTCGATCGCACACACCACAGCCTCTGCTGAGCAACTTGAACACTCTGCACCCCATTTCCGCAGCAATGTGCCTTATGCCTCAACTCTACTAATGCCCCATGGGCTTGAGCAGCTTGCTCTTCACCCGTTGTTTGACTCTGTTACGACTGCCACAGCGTCACTCTGCACCCCACCCCCCACCTGCCGCTGCGCCCACCATGCAGCGAGCTGCTGTGGGGGACTCCCATACACCCACGCGTACATCGTTGCCATGCATATCGCGCCACCGATCCAGTTGCCAATGGTTGCAGGGATGAGGTTAGATGCCACAAACTGCCTTGCAGTGACGGGTGCTCCCAGGGCAATGCCCATGGGGATGAGGAACTGGTTGGCGATGCAATGCTCGAAGCCGAGCATTGCAAACGCTGAGATGGGCAGCCTACAGCAGGAGCCAAGATATGACAGGCATCACAAGGGTCTTCAGTATGTTCATCCTTGCATGCCAGGCTGTGGTTCATGGAAGCATGCAAGCACGGCAAATGCAGAGATAGCCAGTTACTGGTAGTGTAGGCACCACTGGTACGATGGCAGCGCAGTCAAGAACACAAAGCGCAATACAAGTGTACACATGGTTGTGCTTGCTGCTCGCCACTCACCAGATGGCTACTGCCTTGCCAATCAGGTCTTGTGCTGCATTGGCCTGCCAGGTGGCAACACACACTAGCCTGCAGCGCGGCAGCAGTGAAGAACACAGGCTCATTAATCAGATTTAGTGCGGAACACTACACCGCCAGACTGGCGCTATGTCAGCTGGAACATGTAACAAGAGGCCCTGACACAAGAACATGTCCAGAGCCCTTGGCAGCTGCTGGCATGACATGCAATATGTTGAACCAGCCGGGTGTCATGTTTGGTGCAATGTTACAACATGACACCCATGTAACTACTCACCAGTTTGCAAAGATGCCCTGCACGAGCGTCACCCCCCAGCTGTTGGACACCTTCTTGACCGCCAGCAGCTTGATGTACCAGTCCTTGTGGTGGTACAAGTTGCTGGCGTACATGAGGCCCACAAAGATCGCGCAGCCCACAAAGTTCCACAGCCAGGAGAGCACCCACATGCGCAGGCATGTGGCCATGCTCACTTTGCGCTCCCACCAGGCTGCCATCATGTAGGCGCACATGCTGGTGTAGCTGCACAGAATTTGTTCAAAAGAAGGATTCACATGAGAGCCAAAAATCAATTCAATTGAATTGTTGGGGTGCTGTGCCATGCGCCGCAGACCTGCAGCATGCGGGACCGTTGTCCGACTGCCTCCTCAACTAGCACTGCTAACAGCCGTTGCCCTGGATGTTGCTGCTGACTAAGGAGGTGCACTGCAAGCAGCAGTTGCTCTGGATGTGGCTGCTGATGGCACATTCTCTGAAGTGCTGTCTAGTGCTGTCATTACTTACACATTACTTGCAGGTGATGATAGCGCTTCAGAGCATGTGTTATCCAAAGCCACAATCAGGGCAACTGCTGCTAGCAGTGCACCTCTGCCTCTCTGTTTGAACCGTTTCATGACCAGCTGCAAAACATGCAGCATCAAAGCTGCAGACCCTAACACGCCCGTACAGGCTGCCGTGCATCACTCACAGTTCAGCACCGCACACCAGGATGATTGTGAAGGAGAAGGGGAAGCCTGCAGCAACGCAACAGCACAATTTGGCCAGCCACAGCGTAAGTCTTTACCTATGTCACGTCTGTGAATGGCAAGTATGGCCAGCTACCATCGTGCATTGCTGCCAGCAAGGTTGGTTAGTCCACCCTCTTGGGGTGCTCCCTCTACTGTTCAATGAAAGGACGGTGCCAGACGCATCGGCTGAGCATAGCAAGATACAATTCTACGCCAACTGCCGTGACAGCCGCCAGCACTGCATGCGCAGCTACCTGCCATTCGCATGCTGGTCATCATTATTGTTGTGTTACTCATGCCATCCATAGCATCCACACCAACGGCTCCGCACCCACAGGAGCGAAAGAAAAAGGGCATGTTGATACTGGCAGCTGCTCCAAGCTTCTGCTCACTCACCCACTGCACCAAACAGCAAGCTGAACAGCCCAGGAGAGTCCTCCAACCACTCCCTGCAGCAAGGGAAGCAACACAACCACCAGCTGTCGCATCATTCGAATTTACTGAACGTGGCACAGCCTGTGATGAGCGGCAGCACATGAGCCACACGCAGTGTATGCTATCCTAGCTGTGCAACCATGCCAGCCTGGCAACAAGAGCGGCTGCCGTTATGATACACAGCAGAGCCATAACCATGGTGAGGTGAGTGTCGCTATGATGCTGCAGCTGTTTGACAGCACCACTCACTTTGGCGCATTGCCGCCAACGATGAGGCACAGCGTGAAGCCAAAGCCGCAGTAGCAGCCAGCAGCAATGGCCAGCAGGGCCAGCTTGTGCCAGGAAAAGCTGGCCTTGACGACACCTGAAGGGCATGCATACACATGCAATCAGCAGCAAGATGCCATGGTTGTGCATGCAACTGCAGCTCATATGCCAGTTTAAATTGCGGTGAAAGCCCCACAAAGCAGCCACATGCACGGATGTCAAAGCCCATTTGCTCAGCTGATACTGCGCTGTCCAGCTCAGTGGTTTGAAGACAGCAGGCTTGCTCCCAGCTCACCATGGTGTACAATCTCTGCGTAGATCTCCGCAGGCGACAGAATCAGCGAGCGCTTCTCAAACGGCTGACCAGCCGCATGCTTGGCTGGTGGCGAGTGCTGACCTATCTGCTGCTGCTGCTGCTGCTTCAGGTCGCTGCTGCGGGCATGAAGCAACAAGGTCGGCTCTACTGCTGCGGCGCCAACGCCCGACCCAGATGCTATGATGTTATCCCCAACACAACCAGTTGGGCTCACTAGTGGTGGTTCAACCTGTGGAGACGATCGGACCTGCGGCGTGTACATGCAGTGGCAACAGTGTCAAGTGGGTGATGCTGCTGTGCACAGGCAACATGCAGCCTACTGCTACTTGGTGTGCTGCCAACCCACATGTGTTGCAGCATCACCTGGTGGTGCAATGCTGCTATAATGGCAGTTTTGTTCCTGTTATACACACAGAAATGACCCCAAACGCGTTGCAGAGCATACAATTGCCATGATTGCTGTCCCTTGCTGTCAGGCTGCTGTCGGTCTGAACACCAGCACTCACCGGGTGATCCATGATATATGATTAATATAAAACTTTCGCTGGTTACCTCCAACTGCGTGCCACTGGTGAAGGTTAAGCCGATCTGCGTATTTTGTGTCGTCAAAGTTCCGTACGTCGATATCAAGCACGCGCCCAGTAAGTTACCACATGAAACAGCTCAAAGAGCAATCATACCAACATACAAGAAAAATATGCGCTGAGATCTTGGGTTTGTGCGCAGTATGACCAGAGTCAAAGTTCCTGCGTGTCAGGACAGTTCATCATCGCCTGTCAGATGCCACAACACGTAACTGCTGCTGGCGCACTTTGCAGCGCCGCAGTTCAATATCGTGTATGTTATAGTCTTTGTTTTGGTGTAGCAACTGTGGCTGCTGCCTGCTGCCACTGGCAGCCTGCCAGCAAGTGCACAACTGCCGACCTGGCAGCCAAATAGACTGCTCAAACAACACCCAGCGCACAATGCAGCGCTGCCTTGATTAGCAAACTGGTTTGTAACCTTGCCCACCATGCCCGTACCTCAATAGCCGCGCTTCAGTGTGCCTGCACGCGCCCTTGCAGCAGCTTCTGCTGCTGCTCCAGCATCAGTCAGCTGCATGCGCACCACAAGCACATCATGCACCCTGTACTCTGCTGGTATCTCTGCTGTGATGCGCTGCACGCTGAAGCCCCAGGTTTCTTGAGCCCATCGCAGAAAGTGCTCAACCTCTGCACGGATTTGTGCAACGGCGGCAGCAGCGACGAGCAAGAGCAGCAGCAGGAGAAGCAGCAGCAGGAGCAGAAGTGAAAATGGTTGCATTCTACGTAATTGCAAACATGATGCAGCAGATGCAGTAGAAATGAGCAGTGCAGCAGGGACAGAACCACAATAGGTGCTTAAGCACACCAGCAGCATGCTAGGTATCTATGCAGCCGCTAGCACCATGCCAGTAGACATGTGCAGTTGTCATACAATTGCCTCTTTGTGCCACTTGTACGCAGTGGCAAATGCCGCTCACTGCCAAACACAACTGCTGCACACATCTACAGCCATGCATGTGCTCACCTTGGGGGTTGTGGTGCAGGCTCAAACACATGCAGTGCCCATGCCCTCGTAGCCAGACACAACTAAGGAAACAGATGTGCAGCCATGCACTGCGTGGCAGATGTGCAGCCGTGCACTGCATGGCATAGCATATGGCGTATGCTCACCTTGGGGGTTGTGGTGCAGGCTCAGCGCCAGGTAGATCTGGCTGTCAGGCCCAGCCAGCTGCTGCAGCGCCAGCAGCAGCAGCCGCGAGTGCGGCGTTGCTTCGCTGTACGAATAGTACACAAGGTCACTGCCCACGATCAGCTGAAAAGGCGGCCCAAACGGTGCCAGCCCCTTTGTGTCTGCTGCCTCTCCCCATCTTAGCGGCTTCACGATAGCCCGTGTGGGGTTGAAGAGTGCTGCGTTATGATGAACATTCGACTGCAGGTGTGCTGTCATGTCTGGTATGTCTGTTATAACGGCGCGGTGCACTGCGCCAGCTGCTAGCAGGCTCAGGGAAACCGCTCCTGTGCCAGCACCCAACTCCACGCTTACAATCTCTCGCTGCTGCTGCTGCTGCTGATTGGCTGCATAATCTGCTGCTTTATCGCCAGGGTCTGCTACAGCCGCCTTTGCTGCTGCTGCTGCTACTGCTGCTGCTGCAGCAGCTAATACTGGGCTGCCAGGTGCAGTCAGGTACTGGGAGAGCACCACAGCACCGTCCCACACTGTGCACCCTGTGAGGGCAGGGTCTGCGTTTTTGTCGAGCTGCTGCTGCCGCTTTGACTTGCTGCTGTTGGCACTGGGGGCCTGTGCTAGACACACCACCTTGCCATTTGCTAGCTCGATGCTGCGCAGCAGAGTGCAGGCACACACAACATGTGCTTGGTTGTCAACAGGAGGTGATGTGCTGCACTGCGCACGTGGAGGAAGCTGGTGTCTCTGCCACTTGGTGTCTCAACGCAGCAAAGACTGCTGTTACATGCTCGGCAGAGATAGCACCTGCCAGCATCAAGTACTGCTGTAGAACCCACCATCCCAACGGCACACCGGAGCCGACACCTTCCCAATGTGGCATGATTCAAGACCCTAGCCTCTGCACTCAGGCCCATGAATGCAGGGGTCAAAGCCTAGGGTTCTGAGTATTACCACGCACCAGCAGTCATCAACAAAGCGTTCCCTATACCCCATGTAGAAGCGCTGCCAAGCTTTTGGGCTCCCACACGGCTGCTGCTCATTAGCCTGGCTCATTGCATGCTCCACAGCCCTCAGGCACAGCCGCAAGATATACTGGGGGAACAATGTATGATGATGATATGCTTTGGGTGGGACTGCCTTCTGATGGCGGTGTCACTGATGGTGCTGCTGTTCTGCAGTGACTGCTGCTGCTGCTGCTGCTGCTGCTGCTGCCAGCACACTCTGCAAAGTGTAGCGCGGTATGCAATGTCCGGTTTCTTGCAGGTCGTCCGAGATTAATATGAGTGTTCTGGAGAACGTCCGCGTGCTTGCAGCTATGCTAGCGGAGTATGCCCAAAGAGCAAGAGTCCCCTGTGTGCCAGAATGACACAACCCCATCTTGGGTCGCCAAACGACCAGTTGCACGAGTGGGCACGGCTGGGCTGCGCCATTGTACGCTAAGCATAATTTATTCCGTAGATATTGGTGTCTGCTGTGCCATTGTGTGCGTGGCACGCACACACCCGCGCTTCTTCGCCTGCTCCATCACTCACCGCTGACCCCGCACGCTTGAGGAGAAACGACGATCCGTCCATGGATAATCATAGCCTCGGGCAAGACAGCCTTAGCAACTCCACGCCAGGGCAGCAACAGCAAGAGCCTGGGGTGCTCAACTCTGTGCTGCAGCATGCGATTCAAAGCCAGCTGGGCATCAACATCTCGCAGGAATCCGCAGCTCTCGGGCGATTGGGATCGGAGGTCCTGCATGGCGTTGCAGCGGTGGCTGCACAAGCAGATGCTGAGGCAGGGACGGGGGCAGCAACAGCTCCAGCAGCTGGAGCTGGGGAGTCAGCAGCAGCAGAAGCAGAACGGCACAGGCTGTCAAACTCAAACACACTAGACCTGCAGGCAAGTAGTTTGCAGGCATGCTGTTTGCAGCAGAACTGCAGTGCACGGATGACTAGGAAATGCCACCATGCTGTGATTGTCTGCTGCACACACATGCACCTCTCACTTCGGCTGTACGCGGCTTTCGCTGCCTGGACTTTGCTTATCTGCATACAGATGGTGCCTTGCGGGCATGTACAGCACGCAGCACGTGACTGGTTACTCGGCTGCCGCAACAACTGACAACTGCTATCAACGTGATCACCTGCCGCTGCGTTTCTTGCAGGCCATAGTGAAGTGGGTGGAGGGAATGCTACCGTTCCTGCTCATACTAGCCGCAGTGTTCGTGTACCATTTCTGTACAGGTGAGCGCCATCAGCTGCTGCGGCAGTGGGTGTGCTGTTGTGCTGGAAGGCAGCAGCCACAGCAGGTGTCTTGCGAACTGCCCCATGTTGTGCTGCGTTTGCAACATGCTTGCTTGAAGGAGGGACAAAAGCACAGATGCCGGCAGCAGCAGCCCTCAAGCAGCCAGAACCAGAGGCATCTTGTACCACGTAGCAGGGTTCACCCCCTACAAACTGGCAGCTTGCTGCAATGTCCTGCACTCCGTTAGTGCAGACCCCAGCACCGTATCTGTACAGTATCAATTGCGTGCTAGTCACCAGACCATCATGCTGCGGTACCACCTTCTTCCTTCACTTGCTTGCAGGCATCTTTCTGTTCCTGTGGCTGCTGTGCTCCCTGGTGAAGGCAAACCAGTTTGTTCGCAAGCTGGCATCCCAGCCACGCTCCAGCAGCAGCAGCAGCGGCAGCAGCAGCAGCTCGGGGGAGTTGGTGGCGGGCGTGCTGTACATAGCCACGAATGCTGCGGTGGTGGGCTGGCTGACATCGGGGCAGCGGCTGTACATGCGCTTCCTGCTGCAGCCCCCGGATGCGCCTCTGTCGGTGGGTTTCGGGTTTGAGGTGGCGCTGCAAACATTTTTTAGCGCTTTGTTGGCTGCGCTCCTCTGTGCGTCGCAGGCGACAGCATGCTGTACTAAGGTCTGTGTTTCTGCCTAGCAGAGACACCTACAGCAGTGGATTGGGTCACATTGCATGTCTGGATGTGGATAGCATTCTGTATTCCATCGCATTCAAACCAAGTCCGCCACTTTGTTTGCAATGTTGCTTTGCCTGTTTGCAGGTGGGGCAGGCAGCGTTCCTTGTGTTAGTAACGGACTCATTGGTGCGGTTTTGTGGCCTAGCGCCAAAGCTGCTGCTGGTGGCAGCGGCCCAATCCTGGTGGAACAGTAGCAGCAGCAGCGGCAGCAGCAGGAACAGCAGGACGAAACGGCGCCAGGCGCGTCTTCTAACATTGATGGAATATGTCCTGACAGTATATCGGGCGCTTGTGCCTATTCCAGTCTGGTGAGTGCGCTCGGCAGCTCATTTCAAGTGCAGTTATACAGCCGTTTGCAGGGTGCAGCACTGGCATGTGTGCAGCACATGTCTGTATGCATGAAGTGATATGCACGACAAAGCTTGCATGCTTGTGTGCAAGCAGTAGTGTTACTTGTGTAGAGTAGCTGCTTGCCTTGAGCTGATGTGCAGCCTTGATCTTGTGCAATGGCGGATATCGCGCAATGAGTGGCATTTCCAATGAGTCACTGTTCACAGTAGTAGTGGTCGTCAGTGACACACTTGTGACTCAGCGCTCTGTCCTGCGGTGCTCTTGCAGGTACACCTACCTGGTGACCTGTACACTGAACGGTGTCGTGAGCTCGCTCCTAGCCGGCTTCTACCTAACCTTCAAAGGCTGGGGGCTGCTGCGGCAGGGCCAGCTGCTGCTGGTTGCCACCAAGCTGATGCTGCGCAGCGGCAATGGTGCGCTGGTAGGGACATATTTGAAGGACCATGCTGCTAAGGCTGAAGGGGTTGGCGAGGAGCATGCTACTTGCTGCCCTATCTGCCAGGTGAGCAGGGCATTGGACGCAAGCGAAGAGAAATGCTGCGTCCTGAGTCCTGCCTATGAGTGCGCGTCTTACCGCTGGCATGCGAGGGTTGGAGCTCCATGACAGCAGGAGGAGGTGCTGCTTGACTATATCAATAGTTTGGAGATGTGTGCCAGGTGTGGTTCGGCGGCTGTCGAACTGTCTGCAGGTACACCTGGTTGATGTAGCTGCAGATCACAGTCTTGCTGCTAAGAAACGAGCTGATGATGGACGCGCAGTTGAAGTAGGACATACAGTGTGGTTGTGGCCCAACAACAACAGCTGAGCTGTCTGACTTATTCATATCACGCTGTGCTGTGTGCTTGCAGGAGCCTGCAGACTCTGCGGTGCGGTTGGATTGCAGGTGAGCCACCCAGCAGGTTCAATGTCAGCAGTGGATGTAACTCGCAGTGCTTGTAATCATGTTCAGCACATGTGTGTAGCATGCTGGTGCTGACAGTGGCATGGCTGCTCGCTTGCGTACCGGATGCTACATCATGGTTGTCCAGCGCAAGGCACGCCTGTGCTAGGGCATGCATGCTCCTGCCCAAGCTAGTCTGTGCGTAGCTTACAGTGCGGCCTCAGTTGCACTGCCTGCCTGCCTGCCTGCCTGCCTGCAGCCCTACCTTCTGTTAGGCAGTACATTTGCCTCTGACGCACTCCCTCCTTGCACTGGCTCTTGCCCGCCAGACTGACGGCTGGCTGCTGCTGCTGCTGCTGCTGCGTGTAAATTTATCATGATCTTTCTTGCCGTGCAGCCACATCTTCTGTGAGGAGTGCATCAGCGAGTGGCTAACTCGGGACAAGGCAGCAACATGCCCCATGTGCAGGGCACAAATTCAACCGCCTGGTAAGCGGGCTGTCCTCCATCTGGTTATAAGTGCACAGCAACATTTATAACCACCTAGTCATATGCTCTTATTGCCCTCAATATAATCGATAGCCGCACCAGACCATAATGGCGATCCTGATACACCGCGATCCGGTTTGGTTTGATAACGAGCTGTGTGCAGGGCTGGAGTGCTTTGGGGATGGCGCCACAAGCTTGCTGCCGTTCCTGTTTTGAGAGCATACTTGCCAAGCAGCAATGCTGTAATACCTCGGGACAATCCGCATGGGCAGTTTTGGTAGCCGCATGGTGCACTGCACGTGCGTCTGGTTGCGCCAATGCCTAAGGTGGCTTTCATCACGGGCCGCCATGCCGCGCTGATGTCGAAGCACGGATTAAGACGGATCATGTATCATGGTTGAGCCTTTCGGCATTCCAAATGTGGCTGGGCGTGTCCTGCCAAGCGGCATCTGTATATAGCGACATGTACAGTAGGCACCATTGCTGTGTGCCAGCGATTTTGTGTTTCCTTGCATCAGGCTCCTGTGTTACTTGAAGTGGAAGTGGCAGAGTACACAAAGGCCTTCTTCAGCTGGCATGATTTCGGGCAGGCCTTCTGTGTGTATGATGCAATCAGTGTGCCAATCGCAGTGCTACACTTTTCTGAAGCAGAGGGTGTTGCGTCTGCAGATTGGCAATCACACGGCTGTACTAGAACGGATCTCTATCGACTGTGTCTGCCGTGCACAGTCGGTGTTTTAGAGGGTGTTGTTGTGCCTGCTGTACACATCTGATGCTGCAGAGAGGGTGATACCATTGCATAATGGCTGTCAATGGGCACTGTCCTCTCAGGCTCGCGCCACCTTGTTCCCATGGTTCCGCCAAGGTTTTAGCTCCGTGCTGCTATGCCTGGGTTCACCTGGCGACTGCATGACAGTGATGTGATGCAGCTGCTACAACTTTTTGTGTCCGGTTTTTGGTATACGCACGTGTTGCAGTTGTGGCTGTTGCTTCCACTGTACTGATTGTACTGAGCCTGATGCATCACCACAGTTCAAGGGACATAATTCGGTGGATGTTGACGTTCTGTGCAGCCCTTGTGCTGTGGTTTAATGCATACATGGAGGTAAATAATTCCACAAAACATGTGTGGAATTTTGTAGCGGAATGTGGTGCCTGCAACACGTGGACGTGCAAAGAGGTGTCACACCAAGGATGCAGCGCTGATGCTCAGCAGCGCCAGGTGTTGCCAGGGTGATGAGGACATTGCTACATACATAATGTTATCGATGTGACCTTATTCGCAACTCAAGTGTGCTCTGCGGCTCAAAAACCAAGCGGGGTTCCAAAGCTGTTTACCCGATCCTACAGGCAGCCCGATTATTGCCCACGGTATTCAGATGTTGTAAAAACTCTCAAGTTTTGATGATACAAGCATGCTGTCTCTGAATGAATTGAAGTAGCTTTTGTCGAGGAGCCTTGCCTACTGGTCCGGAGTCGCAGTGCTGCGATGAAAGAATGATACTTGGATCGAGCTTTTGGAGATGAGGCAGCTTGGGCAGGGCCTGCTGCTGCTGCTCCTGGCAGGGCTGATACGGGCCTCGCTGGGCTTGCCATGGCCGTTCTGCGAGGACGTGCTGCAGCCGGGTCAGGGGTTCGGTGGTGCCGTGACGATCACGCGCAATTGCTTGTGGAGGCCTCAGGTGCACTTCGTCTCAACCATCACTGGCAGGCTGGACGATAGTGATGGCGGAGCTCTGGCAGTGCCCACCATCGCCTTGGCTTCCACAGATATTGTGGAAACATCCTCAGGTGGGTGCCATGCGCCAGCAGAGCGGCCCCTGCCTCTGCTGTGCTTGCAGCAGCCTGGTGGGCAGTAGCTGCTGTGTGCATGCAGCTTTGAACTGGGCTTGCACCACATGGCCTGCTGAAGGCTTTAGTCAACCCCTACTCGTGTCTTTTCACTTGCAGGGCCCAGCCGTGTGGTGCTGAACGACGTGGTGTTGACAAACTTCAGCCTGACGAACCCCGCTAGGGATGCACAGGTTATGTGGCCGCGTGGTCTGATCAGCCCTGGCTTGCAGCCAGGAACGACGCTGCCACGGCGGTTGTACATGCAGGATGTGCAGCTGCTGGTGGATGCAGGCACGTTGCAGCAGTACATGCGCTTCTTCACTACCCCAGGTCCCAACGCAACGCTGGTGTACACGGTGAGTGAGCAACGCAGAGCAGCAGCAGCTGTGTTGTGACTGCCTGGGTCCTTGTAGGTTTCAGAGCAGCAGCACTGATTCTTCTGGCAGCAGCAGCAGAAGCAGCAGCAAAGTACACAGAAGCCATGTGCGGTTTGGCGGTGCAGGCTACTGCAGTTGCTGCTGCATGCTGTCCCTGCTGCTGGACCCTAGTAACATGCTCGACATGAAACTGTGTTGATGAGTGATGCGGCGACATCGGCAGCTTGGCTGGCCAGTGGCAGTTGGGACGCTCATAGCAGCTATTGCAGCAGCGACAGCGCAGGAAGCAGGCAGCGGAGCTGCTGAGCTGGCTGTTTCCAGTGGAGCTGCAGCTGTCATGCTAGGGCTACATTGCTGCTGCAGCAGTGCATAGCCAGTCATCGCTGGCATATCTCACAAGCAGCCATGCATGCGATGAACAGCCATGCAGCCATGCAGTAGCCAGCTTCCGACATTGGCTGGGCAGCGGCTGCAGCAGCAAGGATTGATTCCATGTGCCTTGCTGGCTGGGTCAATGCTTGCCGGCCTGCCTGCCAACGTGCATGCGGCAAGCAGTAGTTATCATGTACTCAGCATATGCTGATGCTGTGATGTTGCTGTGCCGTCTGATGCTTGCAGGACAGTGCTACGTTCCTGCACGTCCCGTATTGGTCAGACGACCTCACGTGGGTCAATAACGTAGGCCTGCTGCTTACAACGCCAGGTGGCAGCCATGCTGACTTGGCATTGACCAGACCAGCAGCAGGTCGCAACTTTGTGCTCGCAGCAGACCAGAGCACCCTAGTGCCTGTCCTGCAAGCAGCCGGCTCTACTAGCACGTCCCTCCCGCTGCTGGTGTACGTTGCAACCAACGTATCGTTAGGCCGGCGGCAGGACATCGCAGCTGGCTTGTCCATCAACCGGCCGGTGTATCTGGTGGGCCGTGTGACGATGCCGACGAGCGTTGACTTTGGCATGCAAGTCAACCAGCTAGTGCTGCTGGGCAGCCATTCGCGCATGACGCTTGCGCAGCTGGTGCTGGAGAACTTGGCTCCTGGGGACGAGCGCTCGCTGGACTTTGCAGGAGCAGATTTCGACGTGCAGATGGGCTACAACATGTGGCCCATGCTGTACCCAAGGTGCGGTTCAGATGACGGTGATGGAGCAGCAGCAGTGATAGAGCAGCACTTGCGAAAGAGCAGCAGTGCAGGATCAGCAACAGCATGGCCAGGACTGCAGTTCTGTAGCGCAGAAAGGCGGTTTTGTGAGCGGCAGCGCATGCATACGCCTTCTAAAACGCTGCACGTCCTTTGTGATGCTGTGTTCAATGCATCTCTGTTGTCGCATAACAATGCATGCACCTTGTTCAGCCTCTGAGATGCTGGCATGCTGTGCTTATACGTGCGCAGGTCCAGCAACCGCCTGTCGCTGCACAACTGCACGTTGGTGCTGTCACCGCTTGAGCTAGAGGAGTATCTCTACAAGGCGACGCTCTTCAAAGTGCGGCCTGCAAGGTTTCCTGCAGCCCTCGCATCAATGGATGCCGTCATCAGCAGCTGGTGGGTTGCATGGCTCCCTGACATGTCAACCGTTGAGACGCTAAAGCAGGAGTCGACAGCGATGAGCGTGCTGGTCTGCAACTACACCAGCACGCCAATCATTGCTGCGCGGCTGCCGATGCCGGTGCGTGTTGACAACGCTAGTCTGCTGCAGCAGCCGGCTGCAGCAAGCAGCGCTGACCACCACAGCCTCACTCACGTTGATTCCAGCGGCGTACGGGGCCCTCTGCCACGAGGCTCGACTCGCCCGCAGCTCGGCGCCATGGAGCTGGTGCTGCTGACCACAAACATGAGCTTCGGAATCAGCTCGCCAAGCGACCCAGGGGTCGAGCAGCAGCTGCGGCAGCACCTAGCAGACGCAGCAGCGAGCCAGCCGCGGCTGCGCCACACTCTGATGGGGATTGTAGACCCACCTGTCACGCTAGACATGGGCCACACGACAGAGTTTGTGGTGTTGGGGCCGGATGCAGCGCCCGGTCAGCTGTCAATCATCAACATGGCGATGCTGCGGCTGAGCCAGGGGCCAGCAGCGTTTCAGCCGGGGGCCAATTTGCAGACGGCGGATGTGTGGACGCACCTGCTGTGGAGCATACCCAGGTGAGGCGCTGCTGTTGATGCATCTGTTGACGAGGATGTGTGTATGCTGTTGGAACGCGGTGTTTGTTGCACATGTAACGTGCTGTGTGTTTGTTGCATGTGATAGGGCAGTGCATGTAGTGTATGGGTCCTGTGGCATTATGAAAGCTGGGAGTGAATGGTCTTGCTTCTACTGTGGGCATGTACGTCTGTGCTTCAACTATTAATCGCATGGCCATGTGATGGTTAAACAAATGATAGGAATGAGCCCCTGTACGGGGCAGGTGATATAATATGCCAAGTTTCCTGATGGCCGCACTGCATCTCGTCTGCTGTTCTTTGCATGCCTCACTGTACTCACGTGCGTTTTGAGGGATCAGCATGTGCATCTTTTCAAGACCAGCGTGTACTGCAGCTTGACTTGTCAAAATCTGACGCGACATCGGACCCCCTGCCGCTGTGTTGCTGTTGTGCTGCAACCGCAACCGCAGGCCTCGCACGTCTGCCACGCTGTGGGTCAGCAACGTCACGCTGTGGGTGCCAGCAGCAGAGCACGCGTACATCCGCTCACGCACTGGCGACCAGGGCACCAACTTCACCATTGATTTGGTGGGAGGGCAGGCTATGCAGTTCAACAACGTGCTGGACATGCGAGCAGAGGGCGTGTATGTTGGCCAGTACAAGTGAGTGCTACGATGACTGGATTTTAGCGCACACAGCAGCAGCAGCAGCAGCAGCAGGGGCAGCGGCACGGGATTTGACACTGTTTCAGCAGCCATGCCTGTATGCTTGCCCTGTACAGTGCGTGAAGCGGCCGCTGATCTCCATGATGCGCATCAGACAGTGAGGGCTGAAATCCTGGAATCCAGGGTGTCGAGGTCGAATGGCTGATTAAGCTGCCTGCGTACTGCGTATCGTTTTGCAGGGGGCCCGGCTTGTCGGGTGACAGCTTGTGGCTGCGGCTGGAGGCAGGCTGGGCCCAAGACAGCGGCGGCCCGCGCGGCTTCTGGAACACCGCAACAGCGCCACACTCCGGCCTCATGTCAGACGCGGTTGTTGTGGTGCTCGCGGTGTGCCTCGTGACCGCAGTCGTTGCCAGCGTGCTGGCATGCCTGGCTGTCGTGCTGTGGCGCAAACGTGCTGCTGAGGCGCGGCTGGCAGCAGCAGCAATCGCAGCAGCAGAGGGAGGCAAAGTCGGCCTCACCCCCAGCGTGCGAGGTGAGGACGGGGAGCAGCCGCCTAGTCGGCGGTCGAGTGGCAGTCACGATCGAGATCCAGGCAGCGGCAGCGTGCAGCAGCTGGAGCGGTCGTCAGCACAAGAGCCCGTGCATGACAGCAACGATAGCTACCCCTTGCCGGATTGTGCACTGCTACGAGCCGAGCTGGCGCGGAGTCAGTTGTTGGGCAACCGCAGAAGAAGCTCGCAGGAGGGCGGGGCAGCAGGTGGCAGCGAAGATGGGGATTCAGGTGTCGGATCGTGGCAGCAGGGATTGCGGCAGCCCCCTCCTGCTGCTGTAGCTGGTAGAATCAGCACAACGAGTGCTGCGGCGAGTGATGCAGCGCTGCAGCGGCTGCACAGCGCAATCACCACCATGTCGCAAGACGTGCTGTCGCGGCGGTTGCAAGTTAGCAGCGGCAATCCGCTGTCTGGGCAAAGCAGCGGCGCTAGCACAGCAGGTGGAGCACGGCCGCTGAGTCGGCCGTCTCCGCTGGGACTAGCAAGGGAAAGCCCACATGCACACTTCCTACAACAGCAGCAGCTGCAGCAGCAGCAACAGCAGCAGCAACAGCAGGAGGGCAGAGCATCTGGTTCGTTTGGCGCCGCAGCTGCTGCATCCGATGTTAGTAGCCAGAGCCTTCCAGCTCAAGATGCAGCAGCAGCAGGTGATGTAGCAGAGCACGATGACGCAGCGGTGGGAGCACTGCAGCCGGCAGCAGCAGCAGCAGCTGCTGCTCAGGCGCAAGCGCGTCCCACGTCAAACTCCGGCAGTATGGCTCGATCGTCACTGCCGGGGGTTAACACGTTGGGCGAGCTGAAGCTGCTGCAGCTGGTAGGCCAAGGCACGTTTGGCCAGGTGTATAAGGCTCTCTGGCGACGGCGCTGCGTTGCGGTGAAGGTGCTGCAGCTGCCTGCTACAGCCGGCAACAGCGATGCGTCGCCATGGGCTGGCGTTGCGCGTGAGAGCAGTCATAGGGAGAAGATGGCAGTGATGGAGACTGTCGTCAGCACCACCATGAGCCACCCGAACATCGTGCAGGTGAGGGCAGCTGCGCCGCAAGTTGCTTGATGTGTATGCTTGCGCGTTTGTGCTGCGCAGATGATGACTATCTTGTGTCAAAGGATGCTGTGTGTAACTGCTTGCATGTCGTGCAGCAGTGCTGGTCCTGTTGTGAAATACTGACGCATTTCTGTCTGTACATACATACATGCTGTGTCTTACTGCTGCTGCTGGTGGTGTGTATGTGTGCTGCGTCGTCCGCAGGTGTACACATACGTGCTGCAGCCGCTCATGAGTGGGCAAGACGGCATCACCAGTGGAGATGGCAAGAGCGAACCTAGTCAGGACCGCCAGCAGCAGCAGCAGTTGAAACAGCTGCCGCCGCCACAGCAACAGCAGCCGGAGCCGCAGCAGCCAGAGCAGCAGCAAGCGCAAATCGAGTGGCTGCGGCAACAGCAGCAACTCGCGCTGCAGATTGTGCAAGGCGGCCAGGGGGCCCCGGCAGCTGCAGCGGCAGCGGCAGATGGGGCTAGCCCGCGCAGTGCTGAGCTGCAGCAGCAGCAGCAACAGCAGCAGCAGCAACACTCCAATGTGTCTCTCAGCAGCCTTTGCAGCAATCCGCATCAGCATGCCAGCAGCAGGCATACAGCCAGCTGCAGCGACAGCAGCCAGTCACTAACAGCTTTGCAGGAAGCCCGCGGTGACCTGTCCAAGCTGCCGCCTGAAGTTGCCGCTGCAGCAGCAGCAGCACTGCCAGCCGCTGTTGCTGTGTCAGCAGCTGTGCAGCCGGTACATGCGAACAGCACGGCTAGCAGCAGGCAGCATGGCCGGGAGCTTGAAGGCGGTGGCAGTGACAGCAGCAGCGACGGTGGCGAGGCCTCACAACACAAGTCCGTGCTTGTGGGGTGGGAGTTGCGGTTGGTCATGGAGTTCTGTGATGCGGTGAGTGAATATTGGCATCATGGCTTGAGACTTGTGACACTTTTGACACCAGTTTGAGTACCAGTATCACTGCTGTGCGATATATACCAGGGTGGCTGCACCTTTGACGTGTTGCGGAGTTCTGTGATGCGGCCAGTGAAATAAAAATATGACATGCAGGTCTACTACAAGCCTATGTGATGCATGCTCTGCAACCAGCAGGTTCACTGCATTTCACATGGATATCAAGCGGCTGAGTTGCTCACACCGCAGGCTTGCAATGTGCAACGCACAATGGGATACTTGCGATCTCACGCTGCATCCTGCTGCTGCTGCAGGGCTCGCTGCGTACAGCGCTTGATCACAAGCTGGTGATCGACCGCACGACAGGCCTACCTGCGCTGGAATGTGTGCTGTTCCTGGCTCATGACGTGGCATGTGCAATGATCCACCTGCACAGCGAGCATCTACTGCATGGGGACCTCAAGGCCAGCAACGTGAGTTGTGTTATAATTCATTCATAAACTGCTACAACAGTGTTACAATGCACTTGTCAGTTGCGCCGCATATGCCAGGCACAACCCAGCACTCCGCCAGCGCAATCATTGCTATCGCTGAAGCACAACATTGCCCTTGCTCAGTCACATGCGTTGCTGCTGACCCCATCCAAATGTGCTAATGCTCACCACAGTTAGCCACCTGACACAGTAGTAACATGTTAACCCTCATCTCCCAGTTGATCATTTTGTCAAAATCCACCTGCAGGTGCTGCTCAAGCGCACAGCGCCGCGGCTGCCAGTGTGGCCGGAGCAGGCAGCAGCAGCAGCGGCTGCTGGCGGCCATGCGCGGCGCACGGGGCAGCTGGTGGGGCTGGGGCTAGGGCTGGGGCTCATGGCCAAGGTGGCAGACTTTGGACTGAGTCTGACGCTGGGGCCTGCTGACACGCATGTGTCGCAGATGCACATGGTGAGTGTGCGGGGAAGCGACACGTCCGCCTTGTTCTGAGGGTTTTTTGCGTGAAGATGTTTGCTGTGTATGCACATTTCATGCTGCATGAACCGGCGGCGAGGCATTGCTGCTGACCCATATCCATGTCCGCTGTTGCAACCTGCAGGGCACGCTCACTCACATGGCGCCAGAGCTGCTGCTGCACGGCCGCGCTAGCAAAGCCAGCGACGTGTATGCCTACGGCATCCTGCTCTGGGAGCTTTCCACAGGCAGGCGGCCGTACAGCGGCACACCTGTGGGCATGTTGGCGCACAAGGTGGCGCAGCAGGGCTGGAGGCCCGCGTGGCCTGGCGGCTGCTGCTTGCCAGTGCAGACGCTGACAGAGGCGTGCTGGGCGCATGACCCTGCCGCAAGGTACACGGCTGAGAAAGGGCGCAGCTGTATGGTGTAGTCTCGTTTCAGCAGGTTGTGTGATTGCTGTGGCGTTTGTCATATTGGTGGATATGTGTCGATGTCTGAATGTTGCGGATGCAGGCGTTCCCGGCAGTGTTGCATGCTGATGATACGTGTGTGTCACCTATTGCAGACCACCGCTGCTGCACATGAGCCTTGGGGGGCACTACCAGTCATTGTATGGCCTGCTGACGTCAATGCTGCTCTGCCACTCTTACGTCTGCTCGTACCCGCAGGCCATGGTTATACCAGATCGCTGCTCAGCTTGATGTCATAGCAGGCCAGAGTGCTGTCTTTCTGCTCCTGCTCGACTCACAGACCTGCTGCCTTCCCTGCTCTGCATCTCCTTCACCCACAGGCCGTCGTTCTGATTAACGTGATCGTTGCGCACTTTGGTCACATGGCTGGCCAGAGTGCTGTTCCTCTGCTGCTGCTCGACTCACGGACGTGCTGCCGTCCCTGCTGTGCCTCTCCCTTACCCGCAGGCCGTCGTTTGACCAGCTCGTTGCGCAGCTTGAAGACATGGCAGGCCAGAGTGCTGTCCCTCTTCTTTGTTCGACTCACAGACCCGCTGCCTCCCCTGCTCTGCCTCTCCCTCACCCGCAGGCCGTCATTTGACCAGATCGTTGTGCAGCTTGATGATATATATTGCAGGCCAGAGTGCTGTCCCTCTGCTGCTGCTCGACTCACGGACGTGCTGCCTTCCCTGCTCTGCCTCTCCCTGATCCACAGGCTGTCGTTTGACCAGATCGTTGCGCAGCTCGAGGACATGGCTGGCCACTGTGCTGTCCCTCTGCTTCTGCTCAACTCTCAGACCTGCTGCCTTCCCTGCTGTGCCTCTCCCTGATCCACAGGCCATCGTTTGACCGGATCGTTGCGCAGCTTGAGCTTGACATGGCAGGCCACAGCGCTGTCCCTTTGCTGCTGCTTGACTCAAGGACCTGCTGCCTTCCCTGCTCTGCCTCTCCCTGATCCACAGGCCATCGTTTGACCAGATCGTTGCGCAGCTTGAAGACATGGCAGGCCACAGCGCTGTCCCTTTGCTGCTGCTTGACTCAAGGACCTGCTGCCTTCCCTGCTCTGCCTCTCCCTCACTCACAGGCCGTCGTTTGACCAGATCGTTGCGGAGCTCGAGGACATGGCTGGCCAGCTCGACACTCTCAAGCAGCAGCAAGCGCAGCAGATGGCAACAGCAGCAGCGCCGCTCTGCGCGCATGGCACCGCAAGCCACGCTGAGCTTGGGGAGTTAGGTCACGAGCTTACACCCTCCATGATGGCAGATCTTATGCCCTCGGGGTTCAGCGGGGGCAGCAGCCAGCATGAAGAGCTGCAGGAGACTGACGGCTCAGGCACGGCAGTGTACGAGATGAGTCAGCTCAGCGGCTGCTCAGATCGCGAGCACCACCACTAGGGCAGCAGCGGCGGCTGGTGTGCTGCTGCAGTGGTACGCCAGCGGTGTGCCTGCGGTTTGTGTCAAGCCTGCACCGGTGTGGAGGCACGCGTGGTTGCAGGTGTGGTGTGCATGCGCCAGAGTACATGCTGCAGCGGCTGTTGCAGCTGTGGTGTTCTTGTGGAAAGGCAAGGTGCCGCATGAGCAGCTGCATGAGGCTGCTGGCGAGCCCGAACACTCCAACCGCCGAGCTAGAGAGGAACATTCCAGCCATCAATGCAGGAGTTGCTGCTCCAGCATATTGATGTCTTGCTGATCGTGCGGACAGCTTGTACGTGTGGGTGCAGGGTGTGCATGCTTGAGCAGACGAGTGCATGCGTTGTGTTGTAGGTGTGCGTGTGCGTGCTGCGCATCACGCATCAGAGGGTTGTGAGGAGAGAGCAGTACAAGGGCAGTGGCATGCAACTGTGCAGGGTGGAGCCTAACAGGCTTGCTGTTGTTGGGTGTGCGTCTTTGGTGGCGTACGTGTCTGCAACTGTGTGGCCGGTGCACAGAGCCGCCTTGCCTACGTGTTATGACTTGTCGGCAGGTTGCGTGCGTACTGTTGCGTGCTCGTTGCCGGTCTATTGCAGGAAGATCTGTGTGCAGCAGCAGCTGCTGCTGCTGCGGCAGACTGCGGGGTTTGCTGCAATGCAGCTGCTGGCGGTCATGCTAGTGCTGTCCCGCGCAGCGTACAGTATTCTTGTGTAGTCAAGTCATTGATTTTGATGCCCTGGTGGTTTTTTGCATCTGTGGGGAGGCTGTGGGTAATGGCTCAGTGTGTTTGTGTTGCAGCTTCTGCTGCAAAACATGCATGCATTGGCAGTAGCCCTGCTCAGTTGGTGCGTTTTTGTGTCTTGATGTGTGTGGGCTGCATTGCACTGCATGCACTCTCTGGGGGCAGCAGTAGCAGTAATGCAATGCAACGTCAAAGGCTGGTGTTCGTGTACAGCTGCAAGGGTTGCAGTGCTGGCTTCGCCTCTCACGTGCAAGAAAACTGTGCGCAAGGCGGGCTTGGGGTTTGATACCGTGCTTCTGTTGGTTATTTTCTGTTGGCAGCTGTATGTGGTGTAGGCATAGTAGGACTGCAGCTGGTAGTCGCGGTTTAGTTGCCAGGCATCACTGCCGAGCTGTGGATTTCTGTGATGTGCATACTATGGGCCTTTTGATACGCCTATCCCATGATGTTCTGCCTACTATAATCCCCAGTTTGGACATCCTGCTGGTATGTCATCACACAACGTGTTATAACATGTTTTGAATGCCGGCGACAGGTGACCGTCGAGTTCGAAGCATGCTCCTGATGTAGTGACTGATGCCTTGGGTGCTTATGGCTCATGGGATTTGCATCACACATGCCACACAGTGTTCCACCGTCTAGTATAAATGCAGCATTCACTCAGCGTGCTAGCTCTGCACGCTGCGTTCGATGCATTACTAAGCATGGCTTGGCCCACATGCAAGCGGGCAAGCTGTCTTGTCCTGAACACCTACACATGATGTCTTAGCCTTTCCTTACTTTGAGTGTTGTACTTGGTTACACGCTCAGCCCAGGGCCTGTGATGCTCAGTAATTGCTCAACAAAAAGCAACGTGAACGGCGTATCAAACTCCGTTGCACGGTTTGTTGGGTGCTGGTGGTGCTGCTGTTGCTGTTTCAAGGCGAGGACAGTGTTCAGCGCGGCCGCTGCAGCAACGGCAACTGCGTGTAGGTCAATCGCTCGCGCCGTGGGTTTGTTCTGCCACTGGCGCCGTTTGTCGCTTTCTATTGGTGCTTTGTGTGGCTCCAAACCGTGGCACGTGTTGCTGCAGTGTGCAGTGTGCAGTGTGCAGTTTGTGCTTTGCTGCATATCTGCTGAATCAGACCAGCAGCATGCCAGTTCGTGCTGCTGGCCTGAGTCAGCACAGCAGCTATGCAGCAGTGCTGTGCATGTGACAGCATCTGGTGCATGTGGCAGGCTGCTCTGCAATGACAGGCTGCCAGTGGTGCGCTTGTTACTGCCAGTGACAGTCAGCAGTGGCATAGTGGTGCTGGGAGATTGCGATGAACTCATGTGAGGATGTGAGCATTGCCGTGAGCGATCCTTTTACAGTGTGGCTTTGATGCTGGCCAGAGAGTGTCGTCACTGCGCACTGCAAGGACTCTCGCATGCTCTTCACCGCCTGTGGTGAGGATGCAGCCAAGCAATTGCTGCTCTGCATGATGGTATGAACAGGTTTGCTGCTGCTGCCTGCGCTACAGAAGAGCGGGACTCTCCTGAATGTAGTTTGCGGGTGGGTTTATGCTGCCACGAGGAGGGTGTGTTGTGGTTTTCACTCCTTGCAGGCATGCCGCATATGCATCGTGGCCGCTTGCAGCTGCGGTTGGTTCAAGCTGCAGTTGCTAGACTAGTTCATTTGATCGACTTGCGACATCAGGAGCCGCTTTGCGATCTGATGTATGATGACTACCAAGATGAGCTCTGGTAGTGCTTGAGGTTTTCTTTTTGCTTCTTGTGTTCTCTGGTCTGCTTGGTTGCTTGGCCGACCAATGAGCCTGTCATTGGCTCCCCAAACGGGCGAAGTTACTGGTGTAACTTCCAAAATGTGGTTATGTCTTTTCAGTACTGCGGCAGGTCTTGTTGGGGCTTGCAGGACAATTGAGAGGGCACCCCTGGGTATTCCAGTACTGTACAAGAAGATGTACTGCTGTAGCATGCGACCCACGTGGGCATAGTGATGACATCTGCAGCAGCAGCAGCAGCGTTTGTGCATCGGCTGCAGCTTGCTCAATGCATGGGACTGGAAAGGTTGCAGGTTGCGTGCTATGCAACCTGCTGTCTCTCCACAGTGAGAGCGTCCTGCTGATCGCTTGATGGCGTTGGAGCATGCACTGCACACATGCGCAGCAGATGCCTTGCCATGCTGGTGTCTGCTGCATCTTTGTTGTTGCAGCTGTGCATTGGCGGCTGTGTATAAGAAATGCCGTCAGTCAGATGGACCATCCCGCAAAGCATATATATACCTGCCCCGCACGTCAGCTGAAACTTAGTACAATGGCTCCCTTTTTTGGCTTGAGGCGCTCCTACGATACATGTTGGTTGTTGGGCCGCTGTACTGCTCATAAATTGCGGTTTCATTGCAGCTTGTTTGTCAGAGAATTGCAGCTGGAATTTTGTTAAGAGGTCGCTGTCTTTAGAAAGTGATGTACGGACGACATGTGAAGATGTGGTTGCTGCAGCATGCTACATATGCTGGCAGCCGTACGCGTAGAGTAGCAAGCACTGTCATGATGGCGCGTACTGAGCTGTAGTCTAGGCTGCTATTGCAGTTGCACTGCTGCTGCAGCGTCTGTAACAATTTCTTGGAGGCATTTGAGGTCTGTTACCCAACACCTGTTACCCATCTGGGGATGCATCAAGCCAAGGCGTACTTAAGCTTTCCCACCAGCATACAAAGAACAGCCAGCGCGGCACAACATGGTTTGAATGCCATGCCACGGCGTTGTTTATGCAGCCTAAAAACTTGTGAACGGGCAAGCCTTGGTTTCAAACCCTACCCAATACCTCCAGTGAACACAGGACAACCTCTTCCCAGAGGTGCCATCCACAGAGTAACAACATGCAAGTGCAGCGTGACATAGCCTAGTGCCATTTCGCATGCCGGGCATCTAGCTCTCGGGCGCTGCGCTGCCCCACCGCAAATTTACAACGCATAACCGAGAGGCAGCCTGTGACTAATTGACTGCCGTGATGACGTCCAGCAACCAGCCAACAGCACCACCAAAACATGAGTGCAAAGCCCAGCAGCCAAGCGCTGCCGCTGTGTGGCTGCAGCCACAGATATTGCAAAGCGCTGGCAACATGGCAGGAAAGCAGAAATTCGACTGGTGCGTACATTGCCTGAGAACCAGCATGCTGTACTATACTGTACGGTGCAATCAGGGCCGAGCTTGGTCGACCACTGCTGACAATGCAACAGCCAAACCATGGCCAGGTGAGCCACTTGCTCGGCAGCAAGTGTCATATGCTCATTGAGCTGCTTGCACCTGAGCAACAGCACTAGTCTGTGTGACTCCGCAAACCCACAAACAATCACTAGACGTGCTGTGTTGGGTGTCTGGATTCAAGCACATGCTGCATCTAGCGGAGCGGTGTGCATGGCAGTAGCCCATGTTGCTGCATCGCCAGAATGCACCCCAGCTCGACGCTCTGATAGATCTGTCATACTGTTATAATCTGCTGTTATAACAGCTGCAAGGAGCATTCACACAGCCTCTGTCCTTGCACAAGGAATCCTGCTGCGCGTACAAGACGCAAGCTTTGACCATACACACACATTCAGTGCCATGCCAGCAGACAGGCCGAAGCAAACCAAACAAGCATCAGCCAAACCATCCGCCTGTTCAGCAACCTTCAAGCTGGCACGCAGTTTGGCTATCTCGCTGAGTCACTAGAACGTGCACACGAAACCATTCTGAACCATGTGGTACAATGCAGCAGTCCTGGCTACCTAATCAGAAACAAGGTCACAGGCGCCATGCCAGAGCACTGACACACGAGCTACTACTACACTAACGTAGGTGTGTACATGTGCATGTGTTTTTTGTCAGTGTAGAGCAGTGGTCACAGCCTGCCAAGCAGATATGTGGAATGAGCAGCAAACCCATTGCCAATAGCAAAGCAACCTAGCCATCTACCAGGCTGCTGATCAGTGCTATGAGCTGTTGCTGCCAGCACTAGCCGCTGCCACACCTGCTGTCGGGACTGCAACGCCCCCTACTTTCCTGCAACCCAGTCGCAACGATGGCTGCCTGATCCAGCTTCCGCAGGCTGCTGTTGCTATATTGTGCTGCCGGTTAGGAATGCCAGCACAATGTATCCATATCCCAGACCCACCAGATCCACCCCACAAGTGCAACTCGGCACGCTGCAAAGCTCATGAAATAAGCAGACGCCAGCCACCGAATAGGCAACCTCAACTCAAAGTAATCACGAATCGTGACAAACTAATCACAAATCGTGACAAACATGCAGGAAGCTCTCCCCACTGATCCCTGATCAACAAGTAGGAACCTCCTGGGGGATTGCAACTAAATGAAACACGTGCAAGCCGTATGCAAGCTCAGACACCCGCACAGGCGCACAGCACGCTGCAGTTCCAATGTAACAAACCAGACGGGGCACAGATTGCTGAGACCCCGTCACAATGGATCGACTCACAGCTAGCCCTGCATGATAGAGTGGCAATATATATCTAACATCAAACATGCAAGCGTCACAGGCAGGCCTGGCAGTTGTGCCATGCCCCGTTCGGCAGCAGCAGGACTGTTAGCAGCATGCTGCCAGACAATCATTCACGATGCCTGACAACACACACATGACATGCAACCAAAGCATAAGCACAATAGTGTTGGCGACCCCAGATGCGACAGGGCACACCACACACAACAGCAACACATCTGCACGCCGAAACATACACTGTCAGGCCAAAACCCTGCACAAGGAAGTCCCCTGTTGGCTACAAAAAGGGACTCCTGTAGCACGTCTGGGCTCCAATCCATGGCCAGAACGCCACAGCAATAATATAACAATGGGTGTGGGATCGCTGCATCAAGCCACGCTACCCTTGCCGCAATGAAGTGTTATAATGCATGCTACTGGCTCAGCAACGTTGTTATAACATCATATACTTGTGGCTGGCCTCCCATTGCACAGCAGGCAGAGCCAGGCTTCTGCCTGAGAACGAAAAGAGCCAATCATGCTGTGAATGAGAAGAGATAGGGTGCGGCACACTACGTAGGTATGTGTTAGCCTAAGTTAAGCCGCACGCCGAACATCAACACCACCACCATATCCAGCATATACACATAACAAGTATGTATTGCGTGCAACTAACATATGACATGATCCACCACAGCCGCAATGATTGCGGTGTGTTGCCGTGCCATCTGACAGAAGCAACAGTCAGCAATTGCGCTGTGCCTCTAGAGAATGAGATCTCATTGCAGGCGTGCCTCCAATCCCCTCACCAACAAAACCCTGGCTCCTGCGCCCTGCTTTCAACACCCGCAGGGTTGAAACCTCAAGCCCAACACAACCCCAACAGAACGGCAGATGTCACTGCCATGCAGCTGCAAGCAAGTCGGTTCGGTTGATAGCTCACCCCTCCTGTAGCAAGCCCGTCACTAATCAGCGCCCCAAAAATGCCACAAATCGAGAGCCACAACGCCTCAAACATGAATACAAGCATGACTGCGATAGTTTCAGTCGGGCAGATGTCTAGTCCATGGCTATGAGACTTAGGCGATGCTCGCAGCACGCAACTAGCCGTCTCACAGCAATGCGCCACACCACACGTTGCAGGCTGCCACACAACTGCAGCTGCCACAAGATACACGCAGTGACGTATGATACCTCACACCCAATCGCACCAATCACGCAACCAAACAGCCCTGTGCACACCTTTTGCTGCAGCAAACCCTAGCCTCAGGCACTTAGGCAGGCTGCGCCATTGCAAAAGATAGCATGTTGAGCTGCTGCTGCAGGTGCTGAGTTGCCTCTGGTGCTGCAGCCAGGAATGCAGCAGGGTTGCTGTCACTGCCAACACTGCCAGCAACGGCTGCTCCCTCTGCCGCAGCTGACACCGTGCCACCGGCAGTGCCGGTCAAACCGCAGCCGAGGTCCTGTTGACCTGCTGAAACCTGCCCCACAGGCTTGAAACCCTGAGGACCTGGCAGCACCTGGACATCTAAGCCAGAGATCGCCTGCTGCTGCTGCTGCAGCTGCGTCAGCTGCTGCTGATCCTGCTGCAGTGCATACTGCGGCCAAGCTTGGTCAGCAGTCAGGTTGCTCTGCTTCAGCTGTAAAGATTGCTGGTTGAGGTGCAGCATCGCTGCTAGGTTTGAGTCCACAGATGCCAGGCTCCAGTTGCTCCCCATGTCAGCTGGCAGCTCCCCCTGCTGCTGCTGAGGCTGCTTCTGCTGCTGCACATCCATCAAGTGCTGCAGCAGCTGCTGCCGCAGCTGACTGTTGTGCTGCTGCTGCTGCTGGCTGCTGCTGTCAAATGCGTGCTGCAAGCTGCCGATGCGCATGCCGCTGCTGTTGCCAGCAGCAGCAGCGTTAGCTGCCATGCCAGATACCGCCACCATCGGACTGTGCACTGGTGAGATGGAGTTCACAGTGAGTGGCGTAGATGGTGAAGCTGGGTCAAACAGCAGACTGTTAGAGCTGAAGTTGCTGCTGTCTGTTGCCATAGGAGTGCCCAAGCTAGCCAGCTGAGCCAGTGCCAGGCTTTCCCAGCCAAGCTGCATGCCTGCAGCATGACCAGCAAAGCCCCCACCAATCTGCATGGGTGCTGCTGCTGCTGCAGCGGCGGCTGTGTTGCCGGCTGCTGCTGCTGCTGCTGCAAGCTGCGGGCTTGTCATGACAACCGGGGAGAGCCCCGGGGGTCCTGCCAACATGCTGCTGCTGTTGCTGCTGTCAATGAAAGCTGTCATGAGCTGCTGCTGCTGCTGTGCAGCTGCCTGATACATTGGCAGATACACGCCACCAGGCAGGCAGCTGCTGACTGGGATGCCGGTTGCTGTTCCCCCCATTGGCTGCATCTGCTGCACGTACATGACTGCTGCTGCTGCCGCTGCCGCTGCTGCGTTGTTCCCCACAGACACCTGCAGTTGCGACCCCGGCACCCAGCTGATGTGCATGCCGTGTGCGCTGCTGCTGCTCATGTTGCTGCTGCTGCTGTTGGGGGTACCAATGCTGGGGTTGGTGTCCAGGGAAGACATCTTAGTCAATCGCAGGTCTGGGTGGCATGCCATTCCACCTGCTGCTGCTGCGGAGTGCTGCTTGTTGGTTGGCTGGCGGAGCTCAGCTGCACTGTGTGCAAAGAAGCAGAACTTGCGGGTGCAGGCGCCTGCATAGCTGCACAGCGTCGTCTTGTAGCGGTCAGGGTGCAGCCATGACTCAAAGGCGTTCTGCGGAGACACAAGCACATACAGGGGCACAGGTCAGCAGACTAACATTGTCGAGCAAGAAGCATGTCATTGGCATATGATCTGCGTATGCGGCCTGGAGATCAGGTTTGTCGTGAGAGAATGGCAGCAGCAAGGCACGTCTCATCAATTGACGTCACAAAGCAGGGCCATTGGTTGCTGCTTCAGAACATTGGTTGCTGCTTCTGAAGCTAGATGAGAAGAGCTTGAGGCGATGTTCTGTGGCGGCTGAACAACCTGGGAGTTGCATATACTCACGTGTGCATACGGGCACTTGTCACCATCAGGGCATTCCTTGTTCTACAGGGAACAGCAGCAGCAGCAGCAGCAGCATTGTGTTCAGTCGCCCAAAATGCGCAGTGTGTCAGCAGCAGCACACGCCGATGAGCTCAGCTGCTTTACTTACTTCAACAACTTGATGCACGATATGTGCGTGGCATGCTGCACCACATCAATACATGGTGCTTTGTAATATGAGACTGCTGCTGCTTACTGCGCTGACGTAGGCGCACAGGTCAGCCTGGTGACAGCTGGGGTGGCGGCGCCTAGCTGCAACCTCTCCCACATGGGAGAAATGGCACAGCTTCCAGTTGTGTGTCGAGACGCGAGAGCAAGGAATGACCTGCAACAGTCGCAGACACGCAGGGGTCAGGGCCTCAGGCAGGAGCTGTGACGCACTGCTGTGTACAATGTACTGATCAAACCTTCCGGCAGCTGCGCCGCCAGTGACCCAGCGGCAGATCGGTCTCATCGGTGATCTAAGTTTCGTGGACGTGTAGAGTTCTCGGCGCCTGGCGACATCGAGCTGATCCTAGGATGGCGCGCTCACCAGTCGAACTCCTGTGCTGAGGCTGAAGCTCAGGCATGCAAGGCCGTCAGTAAACTTTTTACATCAGAATATAAAGAAATGATTGCTGAAACAGGGCATGCCCTGGCGGGCTGAGGTACACACCTGTCCCAGGTGACCCGTATATAGTCAGTCGCACCAAGCAGTCTTTCAACGTATTCAATTACTGTTTAAGCGATCAATTTGATTGTGAAGTCAGACAATTGCCCGCATGCTCTCGATTTTCTGCAACCGCATCGGCACCTCCAAGGACTGGGAGTTGCAGCCGTGAACTCTTGAGGCTCACCTTATACGTCATCATCATGTATTCGTCGTCCAGCAGTGCTCCCTTGCCCCCATTGTGCTTGCCGGTAGGCTGTGAGGAGGTGCCCATCGCAAAGGAAACTGAAACAGAACGCCTACTGTGCTGTGGGACTGTGATTGTGTGATTGCAAACTGAAGTTTCTAAAACAAGATAGCACCGAATACTATTGCTGCCCAAACCTCTCTGTGGAACAGGTCAGAAGAGTGAACGGCAGGCCTTGCTGTCAGCGTTCAAGCCACACTTTATCACTCGACTGCCGATGATAGTTTATCGTGAACAGGAAAAGACAGCGCGTCCGTATGTACTAAGCGAGGCGAATGTCTGCTGTTTCTTGACAACAGGGTTTGGGTACTGCCAGGGTTGTCATGCAAATTGCATCGGCCTCGTCGACGCAGAGTGCGCGCAGGGGGTGATTGGCATGTCACTAAACTTGTTTTGTAGAATTCCAACAACACATACGCCGAAACGATAACTAGCACAACACTGTGCCGGTGCACCGCCAACAGCCTAGCCAGTTTGTGCCTGAGATCCAGTTCCAATATCAAGGAGTGCAGGACACCAGATTATATATCATGCAACAAAATGCAATACTCACATGTCTAGATGGAGCCCCCGCCACCATGGCTGAATTTGCTTGAACTCAGCCTCAGCCTCAGCCAAGACTCTTGGACAAGCCTTGTCCAAGTGCCTCTTGGACGATTCCCTTTCACGGAAGCGATATGAAATCGACATCAAGTAAAAGTAATGAAATCCAGTTTAAAGAAGTCTACTGGATTACAAATGCACTGCAGCACACTCACCAGCCTGGTCAGGCCGGTCATGACCGGCAGGAGCCTTGAAGGCGTTGTGAAGGATCCAATTCCAAATCACTGCATGCATGCTGCCTCAACGGGCTTTTCGCGGAAACGCCGTCTGAAAACCTGTCACCAACCCTGTTGCAGGACTGTTACCTGTGCTGGCAGCTAAAGTGCTGCACCTGCAGCAGGTTGGACAGATCACAATGCATCTGCTCCAAACGGCGCCGCCGCGGCTGCAACAGATGGTCAACAACGCTGCGGCTGCACACAACAGTACAAAGAGGTGCATCGCAGCGCCTGGCATGTTTGGCAAGATGTATGCTGCGCATGATCCTGCCCACTCTGTATCACTGTGTCCAGCAGCTGCCAATGCCGGCGTTATGGCTGCTGCTACTGTTGCTGCTGCAAGTCAAGCAGCTGCTGCAACACCTGTTGAACCTCTGCTACTTCACTCTCTTGCAAACCCACAACCGCCAGCCAGCTGCCATCACTCAAGGCAGCATCCCCTGCTGCTGCTGCTGCTGATCTACCAAAACTGCGGCTGTGGCTGCTTCGCATTGCACTTGATCTGTGCGCGTCATCATCACCGCCGCGCGAAGCGCGAGCATCACTGTCCGCAGCTGAATGCCGCTGCCTGTGTGAGGCATCCTTGCTGCTGCTGCTGCGCTGCTGCTGAGACCAGTCCCCTCGCTGTAGCGTACTGCAGTCATCCTTGGACCTTCTACCCCCTACTGCCAGATCTGCAGATGCAGCACGGCTATGTACACTGCGCCCGGCACCTACCTCCTCTTCCTGCTGCTGCTGCTGCTGCTGCAGGAGCTTCCATGCCAGCTGCAGTGCTGCAGCAGCCACCACAGCGGCATCCTGGCCCAGCAGCAGCTGCGTGTAGGCCACTGCATCATTCAGCAGGCACACTGCTGCTGCTGCCACTGGCCCGCTCACTGCCAGCAGCCTGCAGAAGTTGAGCAGCTGCTTCAATGGCTGCTGCACACGTAGCTGGAAAGACATAAGCCGCAGAACAACCTGCTCCGCAATGAACAGCCTGCAAAGCAGCAAGTTGCCATGCCAGCAGCAGCAGCAGCACACGTCAGGGCGTGGCAACACAAGTCAGCAACTAAGCTGCCGTAGGAGGCCTGTGCATGCACATAGTGCCCCCAGAACTCATCCTAACATGTGTCAGATCATGATCGCATCTTGCAGAGCAGGTGGTCTGCACTATAGGGCCCAACTCGCACACCTATGCAGCTGGCAGCCTACTAGACCAGGTGAATGTGCTACTGATCATGTCAGACTGGCGCCTGAATTGGCAAAACCATGCTGCAGCCCACCTGTCCTTTGCTGCGTAATAGTCATCGCCAGTCACAACTGCCGTATCATCGACCGCCCCTGACTGCTGCAGCTGCTGGCTCTGCAGCGCGTCCCGCTGCTGCTGCTGCTGCTGGCTGCTCCCTGTTGCACTTGCTTGTGGCGCTGCCGCATGCTGCTGCTGTGCTGCATCACCGGCTGCTGCAGCACCCACAGCCACCTGCTGTGCGCTTGCTGCTGCATCTGCATGCTCATTGTTAGTTGCTGCAACAGGCGTTGTTGCTTGCAGGACATCTAGCGGTGCGAGTGCTTGCAGGAAGTGCTGCTGGCTGGGCTGGCTGAGGAGGCGTGCAGAGTTGATCAGGTGGTTGGCTGACACGTTCACCTGCAGGACAGCAGGCAAACAGCGGCGAACGGAGCAGGACATGTTAAACTGTTGACTTTTGAACAGCTGCAGGACATCAGGCCAGTGCCATTGCTGCTGAGCGCTGCATCCACATGATGGTGGTGGAAGCTTAAAGAGCAGCAGAGTTATGGCAACGTTGACCTGAGGCATGAGGCGCATGGCTGCGAGCAGGCCATGTGCTTGCTGCTTGCGGTAAGGCTGCTGCTGCTGTGTCTGCACATAGCACCACCACATGTCGCACAACAACATTGCAGGGTGATGTACATATGCGGATCGCTTGGTCAACATGTAGCATAGTGATGCATGTTCTGTTTGGTGCGTGTTTGATCTGTAGAGCTCCGGGTCCATCGCACAGCTGCTCACCTCCTCAGCCTTTGCAGCAACATAGATGCATGCAGTGACAAGCTCCTGTGCGTTGTGCGGTCAACGTATCACATGGTTGTTGCAGGTCCGCAGCATACACCACGCAGCAGCAGCAGCACCCAGCAAAGCAAGGCGTCAGTGCAGGGTGGCTGCCCCTTGCCAGCATTGCGTCTGCTGTTGATGGCAACGATCTCGGCACAGGCGCCCTGACCTGACTAGTCAACTGACAGGGGTGCTCGCTGCAGCGAATCCTGTGTAGGTAGGTGAAGGCAGTGGTAGTGGCTACTGCTGGCAGATCAAGCACCCTCGCCAAGGCCCTCAGCAGCTGGCACTCTGGTAAGTAGCTTCTGGCGATGACGCTAGACATATACAGGGCATGCAGCTGTGCGTGTACCAGTGTAGGTCAGTAAGCAGTTGGGCAGGGAGTGCAGTCAAGCTACAGCAGTCTTGCCATACGTGTTGTTGCTACCACAGGTCAACTCAAACAAAGCTGCACAACAATACTTGGCGTTGGGACCACTACCACAGCCACCATGCATTGGTGTGACGGAGTGAAAGCCCTGCGCCCGCCAGTATTCCAGTTCGTGACGCGCACTGGGCACTTTGTGTACAGTGTACATGACTTGAAGTCGACTCAGATATCAAGGTCTGTTGAAAGCCTGATACAAGTGAAAGAAGAACGCGCCGTGCATAAATTCGTTTCCGAAAGTTCTACCCTTCAGCATCTGGCCGACAACAGTGCATTGACAATCAAGAACATTACTCATGCATATTCAATCCTCATTATGTGGGGGCCATGCTTTAGGCCGGCGTCAGGCAGCAGTCGCCACTCGTATCGCTGCTGCTGCTGCTGCCACATGTAAAGTGCCCAGGCTACCACTGCGTTGCAATGCCAGCCGTGCGGAATCCAGCACAGATGAGCAGTCTGAGGCCCCAAAACCCCGCATGCGTAGGACCAGGCTGTTCAAGGCATCAGAGGGCTCTGAGTCAAACCCAGCAGCAGCACCAGCGCCAGCACCAGCACAACAACCAGCAGAAGCAGGCCGTGGAGCAAAGCCAGTTTCAGAGGAGTTCCGAAAAGCTTTTGAGGATCTGGGAGTGCGGCCGGTTGGCATGAGGAAGCTCGGCAGGGTGAGCAGGGTGTTTTGTTGCTGTGTCAGCCTGAAACAGAGCTGAGTCAGCTCATCGAAGCATGTTGACTATGTCTGTTTAGCCAGTGCTCTCTCGTGCCATACGCAGTAGCTGGATTCAACATTTCCTGTTTGCTGTACGAGGTCCTGGCAACCTATCAAGTCTGGCAGCAACAATTGCATCAGCAGCAGCAGCTTGGCTATGGCTTTGCAACGAGCTGCAGGATAGGAGGATTGCTGACCATGCCACAGCAGCAGCTACATGTTACATTGCGTGTTGCTCCACCGCCTTGTATCCTAGCAGCAGCAGCGGGGTGTCGCGTATCGCGAGGCATGCTGCTGTCATATTCTTTCCTCCAAATGCGTGTGCCCATGGCGTTGGTTTCTACGCCGGCCTATGGCGTTGGTCCCTACGCTTGTTAGTAACATTGTGTTCAGATGCCAGCAGGTATGCAGCCGATACGGTCTTCTCTGTGCTTGGATGCAGCCAAGGCTCTGCAGCCTCAGGCATGTGGCATGCATGGTCCTGCCCACCATCCAGTGCAAACGACATGCAAGAGTATGGCAGACAAGCCATGCCTGGAGGCAGTTGGAGTAGAAAATGTGTCCGATTCTCCAAAGTTGCTCATGTTTGTCGTGCACGGGCCTGCTGGTTGTACTGCAGGGTGCCCTGCAAGCACGCAAGGCAGCCGCAGAAAGCGGCGACGAGCTCAGCTTTGGCAACAGCAGCAGCAGCAGCGGCGACAGCAGGCAACGCCGCAGCGAAGACGAGCAACCGCCGCAGCGGCAGCGGTACGGTGGCGATGATCGTGAGGATTGCGGTGACCGTTTTGGCGCTCCCGGGCGCGACAACGCACGCCGCAGCTACAGCAGCGATGACCGTAGCAGCCGCTACAGCAGTGACGACCGCAGCAGCCGCTATGGCAGTGACGACCGCAGCAGTCGCTACAGCAGCGGTGACCGCGGTCGATCCAGCGGCGGGGACAGGGACAGTGGCAGTGGGCGGCCGTGGGAGAGCCGCGGGAGCCAAAGAGATGACCGGTCAGACGGCCCCGCAGGTTGGCCTGTTAGGCGTGGTGGGCGTGAGGAGGGTTCGGAAGCGCAGCGTCGTCGCTGGGAGCGTGAAGCTGAGGAGAGGGCTGCGCTAGCTGAGGAGGAGGAGCGCAAGCGGCTTATTCGAAAGAAGCGCAGCGAGACGATTCCGACGGCACCAAAGCCGAAGCAGGACAAAGTCATTTTCCAGGTGTGCGTGTGAGGCGTGCATGTGGTTTGATGCTGGTTTGTTGTGTATTTTGTTTAGGCTGGTGCAGAAAGAGCGGGACAAGATGGTTGCACTGGTACATAAGTCAAGCAGGACGCAGGCATGTTCAAGGTACGCTTGCTACAGAAGTTCAGTGCGCACATGTACATGGGTACCACTGTGGTGCGGAAGTACATGCCGGCTGGCAACGCTTCAATGGGAGCCAAGCAGCATGCTAGAGTACATGCAGCGCAAGATAGTAGCGAGTACTGTAGGTATAATGCACCTGCGACACAGGTTGAGGATTCTAACGCTCCATTCTGTCGTGCCTTCGCTGACCGTTTGAGGTACTGCCGCTCACGCGACCTCTGCAACCCAAATTGCATTGGTTACATGCGAATGGGACAGGAGTGGATCAACATCTGCTGTGCTTGCACTTGCGCTCTGGTGTGCGCTCCGGTGTGTCGCTGATGACCCATCACACTGTCTGTTTCCACACCACACCCTCTTGTCCGATACCGTACACCCACCACCTTTCTGTCACTCCTTCTTTCACATGACGCAGGCCATCACCCGCGAATGGGACGAGAAAGCATCTCAGGAAGAGAAGCGCGGTGCGCGCGCCTCCGCACGCAAAATCGCACGCGTAGGCATCTACGACCGCTACAAAGGCCTACGGGCGGTGCGGCGCAAGGCGATGCAGAACCCTGCGGCAGCTACTGATGAAGAAGCTAAACGGCTTGCTGAGAATGCGGCACGGCAGATCAAGGCAGCAGCAGCGCTGAGCATTCAGCCGACAAGGGAGAGCTTGTTCCTGGAAGCTGCGGGTGTGAAGCGCAGCTTTGAACGTGCAGAGGCGCTGCCAGAGGGTGAGTGTGAACATTGGCTGTGAAGTGACGTGTGAACATTGTGGGCTGAAGTTGGGTGTGAGTGTCGGTGTGGATGTGAAACTTGGAGTGAGGTGCAGTGTGAAGCGCAGCTTTCTTTCTTAAATCTTTTGGATTGACGTCAACATGATCGAAAAGAAGAAAGAAAGTGCAGAGGCGCTGCCGGAGGGTGAGTGTGAACATTGGCTGTGAAGTGGGGTGGGAAGTTTTGTTCACTGGGTGTGAGTGTGAAACTTGGAGCAAGGTGCGGTGAGAAGCGTTCCATGCAAGAACTCATCGGCATATGTGTCTGCCTATGCTTCATGCGCTGTGGTTGAACGTTTTCAAACCTGTCTGCTGCTGCTGCTGCTGCCGTTGCATGCAGGTGACTGTCAGCCAACAATATGCATCTCGCGGAAGGGTTTTGCTTTGTTGTTGAGTGTGTCCAATCCTGTCTGCTGCTGCTGCTGCATCATGCAGGTGAGTGGGAGCGCCTGAAGACTGAGTACAAGACCATCAAGACACCCATCAAGATTGGCCGCAAGGGAGCAAGCCCGGCGCTCATTTCTCAGGTACACAGCAGCAGCACCAAAGCAGCAGCACCAGCACCAGCAGCAACTGCTCTAGGTGCAACTGGCTTGCTGTGCTGCTGCACCTCGTGGCGACGCAGCGCCTCCGTCTTCGCTACGAGAAATCACAAGTGTGGTTGTTGTTTTTATTGCGTAGCTGGGCCTGCTGCTGCACCTCAACTCGCGACAGCACCACACCCTGGTCAGGAAGGGGGTCAGATGTGTGGCAACACCAGGTTGTAACCAGGCCTGCTGATGATGCGGCTGCCGCATGATGAGGCAATCGGGTCAAAGGCTTGACTATCTACGTATGGTGACAAGCTGCCACACAAACCAAGCTGCCAAGCGCCGACACTGTCATTACATGTCATATAACACGTTATGTAACATGTTGTTTTTTTGCATTCAGATCCAGACAGCCTGGCGCGGCACGGAGGTGGTGAAGCTGGTCATCCACGATGACAAGTCAGCTCGCAAGATCAACCTGCCGCGGTTCAACCTGCTGCTGAGGGAGCTTGAAGAGAGGAGTGGCGGCGTGCTGGTTGAAGCTGCTGGTAGTAGCATCTGGCTCTACAGGTGAGAGAGACAGGCTACTACGCCTCATGTTTTTGGATGGCATGTGTTTTGCCTGCCAGGCGTCGTTTTGCTGCTGTGGGAGCTGGAAGAAAGGAGTGGCGGCGTGCTAGTTGAAGCTGCTGGTGGCAGCATCTGGCTCTACAGGTGAGAGAGAGTCTACATAGCCGCTTGTTTGGTATGTGTCTTGCATTTCAGGCGTCGATGTGCTGCTGAGGGAGTTTGAAGAAAGGAATGGTGGCGTGCTGGTTGAAGCTGCTGGCGGCAGCATCTGGCTCTACATGTGATAAGATGATGCTGCATCGCCTCATGTTTGGTTGGGATGTTTGTGCCTTCCAGGCGTCGACCTGCTGCGGAGGGAACTTGCAAAAACGAGTGGCAGCGTGTTGATTGATGCTGCGGGCGTTCCCCCGCATAGGTGACACCAGAACGCCTCGTATCTGGTGGGTTGTTTGGTCCTCTGTCACAGCGGAAAGTCCGCCATGCAGACGCTGGCCTGCGCTTGAGGGAGCCTGCGGATAGCTTGCGCGGCAGGTGTGCTGGTGGTCTGCTGACACTTGCTTTCTTCCTGCTGCTGCTGCTGCCATTACTGCTGCTGCAGGGGTGTGGACTGGGTGCCACCGCCGGTGCCCCCTCCGTACAAGCCCCCCCCGGAGCACCAGCGCTTCACGCAGCAGCACACACCACGCGGCACCTGGAAGGACATAGCAGGCATCAGCTGCTATGTGGTTGGCAGCAGTGAGGCAGCTGGCCTCATGAGCCCACCGAGTAGCAGCGACAGCAGCAGCAGCAGTGGTGATGCCAACAGCAGCAGCAGCAGCAGCAGCAGCAATGGTGATGCCATGACAGTGCTGCTGCTGCCTGATCAGTTTTCCCTGGCCGAGTCGCCGCTGGTACTGCAGGTGTGCAGAATGTGCAAAAGCAGCAGCAAGTCATGCAGAGACACCCTACCCCTGCATGCAAGGCTGCACATGAATGTGTATCGACATCTCAGTTGCCTCTGCCATGAACCGCCCTCACGCATCTCTCACGCTTACTTCGCCTGTGTCTCTTTTCGCCTCAATGCTTGACCGCATACCCGCCAAGGGAGTACCACTTGTCATGCCAGATCTGCATTGTGCTAATCACTCATACACTTGCCCAAGGTTTTAGAGTTTGCATCCCCTAAAACTCTCTTCTTGTCACGTTGTCTCTGCTACAGATGGCAGACCGCATAGCTGCCACAGGTGCATTAGTAATCCTGGCAGACCTCCTAGGCCCTGCTGCTGCAGCACCCAACAGCAACGTGCGCACCAACGGCCAGACCACACCCAACAAGGCCGCAGGCTACTGGATCATCAAGCACTGGCCCCTGGTGAAAAAGCGCAAGCTGGAGTACATGGAGTGGTTTAACGCAGGGCCCGGAAGCTGGCTGCAGCAGCGGCCGCGGCTGCTGCAGCTGCTTGAGGAGTTGCAGCAGCAGGAGCTGTACGATAAGGATGCAGCAACACCAGCAGCAATCGACGGTTCTAGCGCAGACAGCAGCAGCAGTGGTGAGGCACCTGAGCCAAGCAGCAGCAGCAGCAGCGGTAGCTCTGGGCGGCCGTTAGGTGTGCTAGGCCTCGGATGGGGCACCTACATCGGACTCAGAGCAGCAGGAGACGACGAATGCGTCGCAGCAGGCATCAATGCGGTGGCTGCGATGTCGCCAGTAACCTTCCAGAAGGATTACGACCTTGCGACGGCGTTGAAGCTGCCTGTTGCGCTGCTGCCGGCAAAGTATGATCCGATGGAGCAGGTCATGCTGACGGTGGACCTGCTGCAGCGGCCATACGCAAAGCGGTGCATCTTCAAGCGCTACGGCAAGGTGAGTGATGCGCTGATGCTGCTG